>CANYLF013057185.1:0-22007 GCA_948193215.1 Bocquillonia castaneifolia
TAGTTAAATGGCAACTCTATCCTACATAAATTTTATTTTGGTAATGGAGTATCCTATTTTAAAAAAGAAATTGGTATTACTGGAATTTTAAAAAGCTAAAATATATAGGGATCATTATAATTGGACGATGGTAAAATCCTACGTTAATAATTATGTGTTGACGGTGCATGAATTTTAATAGTTGGGTCAAGAGGATCCTAACTTGAAAAGTCTTCTTTAGGTAATTTTTTATGATATTAAGTTAATATCATAAAAATGTAATAATTAAATAGTTAACTTTTTTTTGTTTTTCTTCTTTCTACTCACTTACATTATATCTGACCGTTTAATAATGTATTTAATAATTATAGAATAATGTTTTTTTATAGGTGGAGATACCATCGGAGTATCACAGACCTCGTTTTACGGTTGCCCAGATTAATCTCCGGCCGAGAAAAGCTCCATTTGGAACAACCCTCTTCTAAAGCGAACCTACAGATCGATTTTGCGACCTCGCCAGGCATGACACATGCAAGCTCAAGTGTTTACCATTTGAACCACCCCACTTTGGTAATTATAAAATAATGTTGTAGTAATTATTAAAAAATAAATAACAAGACCCATCTATCTACGCTCGGTTGGGTGAAGGAGAAGATGAATAAATTAAATTTTTAATAATTTAAGTGGAACAAAAACCAATTTTTGACAAAAAAAAAAAAATAACACGACCAATCTAACTATATATGCCCGGTTTTAGTTATCCTGTTTATATTTTTAGTACTTTTTATAAAATCTTTATAAATTTCCTTTTGCTAGGTGTTGCTTAATGGGGGTATTCTAGACTTCACCTAGACTAATCCCTTGCTCCGGTGTCGGCATCTAACAAAAGTTTAGTTATTTACCACACTTCCAAATCACACAAGCCGGGTACTTTATGAGATCGGGGATCAAACCCACGACATGAGGCTTTGCCAGTTGTACCAACTCTCGTAGATATCTTTATATTTTTTTTTATACGTTATTAACTTTTTTTACATAATTTTATCTGCATACTGGATCATTTAATGAGTAATGCATGAGAGATTATTAGGTACTCCACATCTGCCAACTTAAGATTATAAACTCTTCATTTAAGTCTTTTTTTTTTTTTTTTTTGAGTGGAAAAGATGAATTCATTAAAGAGAAAAATCCAATACAAATAATCTCACCACTTCATGTGGGAATTTTGAAAACCACACCTTACAAGTTTCAGGCATGGATAAAGCAAGCTTGCCTAAACAATGGGCAGCATAGTTGCTTTCCCTAAAAACATGAGTTGAGGAAAAGCTAGAAAAATCCCTAACAAGTTGAAGAATATTAAGAACTCTGTTATCAAAATTATCAGGAATAACAGCTGGATTATTAACTGAATTGGCTAGAATAGAAGAGTCTGTTTCAGCTACTATAGAACCATAATCTATTAGGCGAAGTTGCTCAAGACCAAAAGATAGAGCTTCAGCTTCAACATTTTCAACCTCCAAAATACCTGTCATCCGTTTGCTACCAGCAAGAAGAATACGAGCCTCAGAGTTTCTAAGGACAAAGCCAAGTCCTACTTCTCCTTCCGGACCTGTTGCAGCATCTGAATTCAATTTCATTTCACCTAGTCTAGGAGAGAACCAGTGGTTTGATCTACGCCTTTCTGATCTACCACCATTTTGAGCTGTAAAAACAGGAGATGCTGTTTGATGAGTTTGGAATTGAATTTTCTGTGCTTCCTCATATTCCTGTAGAATGATTCACTACTAAAATTTCCCGAATTACAGTCCAAAAATTTGGTCGGTAAAATGTATTTTTTTGGTCGGTAATCAATTTACCGACCAATTACAAACCAAAAATAATGGTTGTTATTTTCCTGATCGGTAAATATTTACCTACCATTTTCTGACCAAAATAATTAAAATTAGCTACCATTTCCCGACCAAAATAAAATGGTCGGTAATTTTTTCAGATTTTTTTAAAAAATAATCAAAATTATTTTTAAAAATAAAAAAATAATTTTAATAAATTAAATTATTTAATCACCTCTAATACTCCTTAACCCATATTAATTATATCTTTAAATCTCATTATTTGGACAAATTACCTCACTTCCCAGGAGGTCACCCATTTTAGGAGTGCCTTGGGCTGAGCAAGCTTAACTTTGAAGTTACTCCAGCCTTCCATTTATGCTGTTGATGATATCTGTTACATGTGTAATCAAAATATATTTATTATATAAACATAAAATTAGACTTAATAAAAAATTTAATAATTATAATCACAATTATATATAGTTACAATTGATTATAAACATAATTATTGTATATAATTATAATTCATGTATATATGATTAATATCATAATTTAAGATACTTATTTACAATCAATTAAGTATATATATGTAAAAAAACCTTTATTTATAAAAATATTATATAATTGTTAATTATACAAATAATTAAAAAGATATTATTATTATTATTACTAATTATATTTAATTAAAAAATAATCAATAATTACATATTTCATTAGTAACATTACGTAAAAATATATACTCATTAATTATAAATTCTCTACACTTATATATAATATCATATGATTAATTAATAATTACAGATAGTTATTAATTAATAACTATATAATTAATAAATATATAACTTTAATAATCACTAATTATATAATTAATAAAAATATAATTATTTAATTATTATGTAATTAATTAGTAAATAAATATAGTTATTAAATACTAACTATACATTATTAAAAACAATATATTAATTAATTTATTATTTAATAATTAACTAAATATAATTATTCATCAATAGCATATTTATTAATTATTAAGTAATTACTTATTAAATATAGTTATTAATTACCAATTATATATGATTTATAAAGCCATATTTACTAATTATTATGTAATTATTAATTAAGTATATTTATTAATTACTAATTATGTAATTATTAATTAAATATATTTATTAATTACTAATTATACATAATTAATAATTATTAATCACTAATAATATATAATTAATGAACAAATATATATTTATTAATTATTATTTCATTAATAATTATACTTAATTATTCATCACTAATTATATATAATTAATAATTACACAATTATATTAATCAATGGTTGTATATAATTAATAAAAAATATTTATTTATATTTAATTAATTAGAAATTAAATATAATTATTAATTAATATTTACATAATTATATTAATCACTAATTATACATAATTAATAAAAATATATTTTTAGTTATTATTTAGTTACTAATTATATAGTTATTAAATTACTTGTTATACATAATTAGAAATTATATAATTATATTAATTACTAGTTATATAATTAATAATATTATATTTATTAATTATTATATAATTAATAATTTTACATAATTATTCATCACTAATTATATATAATTAATAAAAAAATATATTTATTTATATTTAATTAATTACCGATCAAATTTTTTGTCAGCATTTGGTCGGTAAATTCATTCCTGACCAATTGCTGACCACAAATTTGGTCAGTTATTAATAGATAAAATAAAGTTTTGGTCGTCCAATTACCGACCAATTTTGCCGAACATATTGTTTTGGTCGGTAAAATTGGACAGTAATCGGTCAACAATTGGTTGGCAAATTATTGGCGCCAATTCCTATCAAAATTACCGACCAAATTTTTTTGGTCAGTAAATTTGGTCAGCGTTTGGTCGGTAAATTAGTCACAAAAATTTTTTTCCCAGACCACTAATGGTCAGTATTTGGTCCATAGTTGCCGATCAAATTTTTTGGTCGGTAATCCAGTAATTTCTAGTAGTGAGATTTATTTTGTATACATTTTTGTATATATTTGTTAATATATATATATATATATATATATATATATATATATATATATAGTAATTTTTGTGGTCTGTTAATTATTTATATATTTTTGTGGGGTATATATATATATATATATATATATATATGTATATTATTGATAGGAAACCAACGAGGGATAGATCAATTGGTAAAAGCCAATTGCCCTATCTCAAGTGGATTGTGCCCACCAGGGTTCGAATCCTCTCCTCGCTGGTACCCCAATATCTGCGAGAGCGCTCGGCAAGGGGGCAGTGGATTAGTATCTGGCCCAAAGGTCTGGGGGATACCACTGTCAGAGCATCACCACTTATAAAAAAAAAAAGAAGATTATTGACAGGTAACAGGTTTCAATTTAATATAAATAATTAATATAAAAAAATAAAAAAAATCACCACTACCTGACGGACTACCGATTGATTGACGACGGACTGCTTCATTTTCCACACCATCGGCAATCCGTTGGCAGTCTGTCTCCAACTTTGGCGATGGATTACAGACAGAATACCGATGAGTAGCTAAACCCTAATTTCGTCGCCATTTTTCGTTCGATATATAATTAGTTGCTACGTGGATGGCAAATAACGACTAAAGATGTCATCGATAATCCGTCGATAACTTACAGACAGACTTTTTTTTCGTCAGGACTCTGTTAGCGACAATATTTATGGCGACGAATTGTGTCCATCGGGAATCCGTTGGTAATCTTTGTGAGGTTGTCGAAGGAAAAATTCGTCGGTAAGTGGCTGAATTTTAGTAGTATTATATTCTAATAAATTGAACATATTTTATTATGACATCTCACCAAAATTGGGACCATTTGACATTTTTATATATTTTTTATGAATTATCAAATTTATTCAATTAAAAATTAGAAAACAATAATTTCATGGTCAAATTATTTTTAATATTTTTTAATAATTTAGATTGCATTTTTCTTGATTCACATATAAAATTTCATATCAAAATTCATTAAAATGAATTTTTTTATAAGGTAAAAACTAATGATGGAAATTTTTATGTTGCAAAATTAAAGTTTAGGGATTTTTAAATTACAAATTGATGTTTATGGACTTTACTGGGAGAGAAAAGATAGTTTGGGGATCATAGGTGAAATTTACCTTACATTCAAGTTTTAAGTAGAAACCATGCAAATGAATTACTTATTGAAAGAAAATTTTCATACTTAATATAGTTTGTAAATGTATAATTTAATTAACTATACATTCACTTTGTAATATAGATCATAAAAAAAAAGAATTTTGAATTATTTATTCAGCTACAATGTTCAACCTATATTTAGATTTAGCCACGCCTTTAAATTTTATTAGTTTAGTTCAACATGTAGTATAGATAAAAGTATCATACATGGGGAATTGGGTACGAAGAGTATTAGCTTAGGATGAGTGACGATTATTTAAGTAACAAATTAATTGATTTTAGCTAAAGAAACTAGAAAAATTAAAGTAAAACAATTAAATAAATAAAGATCAACAAAGAAAAATAAACCAATAATGACGAGTAACCCTTAGGATTTGATCCACTCAAGGGGCAATAATGGTATGTTGGAAATTGGTCTTGTACGGCTGTGCGAAAGGGTTGCATGATCGTGCAACACATGGAAATCTCAAAATCAATAGATAACCAATAGGATAGGACAGAGAAAGCTAACTAAAGTCTCTCTCAAGCTCAGAAGACATTAAATTGATGGATAGTACACCTAACTCTTGATAGCTCGCATATTCAATCAACCCGCATTAAGCATCTAACACACTATTGCCCTTACCCAACCAAATAGATGCTCTCGCAATCCACCTGTTAGATTAGATAATCCTATGTGTTGTCTAAGGTTGATGGGGGATTCTCTCGGACATGCCTTCAACCTAACAAGTTACATTCATGGGGTGACCAATCACACAAATGCACAATTAGCTCACACATAACAAACCCTTAATCTCCCAACAAATGAAGCCCACCACATAAGCACTTTCAACCATGCCAATATTGCCCTCGTGAGCTTTCACAAATCCTTGGGGTTAGAAGAACTACTCACTAATCATTAGATCAAAACACACATATGAATTAAAAGAGAGGTTAAAGAGATGTTACTCATAACAATATCAAGAATAAACCAAAAGTAAATCAAATTGTATAAAATTAGAGATTCAAAAGTGATTACAACCTAAAGAAAACTATCAACTTAAATAATCTCAAATCAAAATCCTAGATCTTTAGAGTTTTTCCTAAAACTAATGATATTATCTCTCCAATGGCTATCCCAACAAACAAGGGAAGAGAGTTCTTGCCCTAAAATCTCTAAAAGAGGTTTATACCTCTTTTAAAAATAGACTGCATAATATTGCGCTACTGTGCTAGACTTTGTACAACCGTGCATCACTAATGCACAGGCTTCTAAATAAACACTTTCATAATTCCATGATCTCTTTTGTCTTTATCTTGTACGCCCATACAAAGTGTGGCATAGCGATGCATCTCTATGAGAGATTGTCCCTTAACTTCTTATGATTCCTTTAGGCTTAGGTAGCCCACTTGCTCCAGTTTTCACTAGCTCCAAGCTCTATATTAGCTCCAGATGCACTCTTGGAAGCTTTTATTTATCCTCAAAGCCTATACCTACCCAAATTGACACATAATAAGCACACATCACCAAGTAAAAAGTAAAAAAAAAAAACACATAATATTGTGACTGGTGGATATTTAGTGGAATTAGGAGGGATTACTCAAGGAAATTAGTAGAATTCATCCCAATTAGGGTTCTTTAGGCCAAAAAAAGAACGTGTGTTTACACACATCATTAACCAACTTGATCAAAGGTCATATAGCATATGTGCAAGAGCCACATGCTCTTATTTGGCAATTGCGTTAAAATGATAAAATTTAGAAATATAAGACTAAAATTAAAATTTTATTAAAATTTATGACTAAAAGATGTTGACCATATTATTAGTAGCACATGATATATCATCAATGAGATATGACACGCTGTTAATAGTAGGTGGCACATCATTAATGACATTACCTTCAAGTTGGTTAATATTAAAATAAAATGGAAAGATGCTATGCCAAGCTGGCATAATTTGAACATATGATTAAAATTGAAAATTCACGTGATTAAATAATACTGTTTTCCCTAAAATAAAAAAATCTATGTATATTATATATAAATGACTTAATTCAATGTTATGTATAAAATTCTCATGAAATTTTCTTAATAATTACTAAATTATTTCATGCAAACTCTATTACAAATTTATTGATATTGATTCAAAACTCTAGTCATAGTTGTCAAAATCAACCTAAGGTTAAAAGTTCATCTAGAGTTGAATTAGGGTTAAACAATTAAAAAAAAAAAAAGAGTAGCACATATTTTTTAATTATAACAACTTTTATAAACAAAAAAATAATAATTTTACGATAAACTACAATAAAAATAACCTTATAAATGAATTCAATTAAGATATTTAAGGGGTCAATGAGTATTTAACTGAGTCAGATTGATTTTAGCATATTTATATATATCACAGCATAAATGAAAACTTATAAAAATATGATCAACCAATTTTTTAATTGGTTTTATAGAGTTGAATTTAATAGATCTTCAATTCACCTAAAGAGTTGATTCTTGATTTTTTCAGTTAAATTAGCCAATCTGGATATATTTATCAAGATTATTCTAAATTGCAAATCACCATATCTAGAAATATTGAAAATTTAAAATTCTTTTTTATAAGTAATTGGAATATTATTGAAAACTACAAGATGTGGTAAAACTCTAACTTACTGTGGTTTCACACACTAAAAGCTATACCACAGGATCAAGAGTAAAAGAAATAATATTAATCGGATTGAAAAACTCAAACTAGAGAACAAAACACGTCAATACCGAAATAAGAGGGAAAAAAAATTCTTATACGGATTAATTACTAATTTGAATTGCAATTTGAAAATTTGTATATACAAAATATAAGCTTCGATATTCATCTCGATTACTTTTTAATTTAATATTTTATCATTTCTTACAATTATTTATATGTACTATAATATAATATAGAAGTTTTTTTTTGACAAAATACTCAAGTCCCTGTACTTTTATTTTTTTTGACATTGGGTCCCTGTACTTTTATTTATAAAAATCAAGTCCCTGCACTTTTATTTTCATGGACATTGAGTCTTTCAGTTAGCTAATTTTAACGGTGTTATAACCGAAGGACTCAATTTTGATAAATCTCAAAGTGCAGGGACCCAATTTTGATAAAGGTAAAAGTATAGGGGCTCAATTTTGATAAAAAGAAAAATATAAAGGACCCAAATTTGATTAATAAGTTTTTATTTTCTATTGAATTTTAATTATTGCAATATATATATATATATATATATATATATATATATATATATATATATATGAAAGTGTAAATTTTTTTGTTTTTGATTTCGATTTTATGAGTTAAACCAAACCGAATAAAAAGTTAAATATATATATATACACATACACTTACTTACATTTTAAAATAATAGTGAAAATTAATTATAAAAACTAAATTTAAATTGTTCAAAATTGAGTCTTTACACTTTCTTTTTATCGAAATTAGGTCCTTGCACTTTCAAATTTATTAAAATTGAATCCCTCAGTTATAACACTGTTAAAATCAACTAACTGAAGGATTTAATGTTGATGAAAATAAAAGTACAGGGACTTGATTTTTATAAATAAAAGTACTTGGATCCAATGTCAAAAAAATGAAAGTACTAGGACTTGGATATTGGTTTTGCATTTTTTTTCCTGTGAAGTTGCATGGTTCAAAATCGTACACAAGATCTAGAACTCATGATCTAATAATAATAATAATCAAAGATAGACTTTCTTTGACCATATGGTGCGAAACATTGTAAAAAGCAAAACCCACCAAATTGATCAAATAAGGCAAATAGTAAAGAATGAAATTTAACTTAGGGATAATATGCTAATTGCTTGCTAAGGGCAGTATAAGTCAATGGATGAATGTCCCAAAACTGTTCAAAAATAGGCTAATAGCTAGCAATAAACAATTAATAAAAGCCCATCCTTATTATATAGACTAAAACGGCCACTAACGGCATATTTTTTAGATTCTATTCGTGTTTTCTAAAAAGAAAAAAAAATATAAATTTCTTTTAGAAATATATATTAAGTGAATAGTTTCTTTTTTTTTAACAAAATGGCTCTTATCAATTACCATCTCCTCTAATAATAATAAAAAAAATTTTTCTTTCAAGATATAATCTAATGACCGAAATATTTGTGAATAAATTAAAAATTTTAGACGGAAATCCCTCTCTTCAGAATTAAAATTCAAAAATCAAAAACTTTTGAAAAAGAAAATAATCATAAGTATATACACATATTTGTTTTTGAAAATAGTATATACACATATTGATATACGATTCTCTCAAATATATACCCTTCACTACTTAGGTAATGTTATTAATTAATTAATTAATTATTTAGTCTTTTTTTTTTTTTTTTTTTTTTTTGCCTTTACTCATTTGAGTACTAGTAATCATCTCTCTCTCTCCACTCTCCACCATCCAAAAACAAGCTCTCTTCAGTGATCTTGTACTCTCTGTTTTATTTTTTTCTCTCTTTATAATAATAATTATAGTTATTTCTTCTTGTTTTTTTTTTTTTTGGGTCTATAAAAGCAAACCCATTAAGCTAAAAACTATTCATTGTCACTACTTTTCAACCATGGCTGACCCTTACTCCAATTTCTTTACTGGTTTTTTCAAGTTCAACAAAAACCCTTTTCCTTCTCCTCCTCATCATCATCACCACCATAACAATTACCCTTCTCCAAATCCAACTCCTTCACAACTTTATTACAACAATTTCTATGTAACAAATCCTTTCAATAATACTATTAATAATAACCTCCTCCAAAATCATCAGTACCCTTACAATAATTTTCACTCTCAAAATAGACCTCCTTCTCCTCCTATAAGAGAAGCCCTACCTCTTTTAAGGTTGAGTCCAACAAGAAATGAAAAAGATCAAGATCACCAAGAGCATGAAAAACAAGATCAAGATCAAGAAGATGAAGAAGATCAAGAACAAGGTTGCACTTCAGCATCTGCAGCAGCAGCAGCAGCCATGGATGTTGATGAAAAGATCAGCAGAAGAAGAAGAAGCAAAGATCATCAAGAGATGATGAGCTTGTTTTCTGCTACTGCTAGTACAAATAATAATTATAATAATGATGAGGAAGAAGGAGATGATAGTGTTACTGTTGCACTTCATATAGGGTTACCAAGCCCTAGTGCTGCAGAAATGGCATCTGTTTTATCTTCTTCATCAGAAGTAAATATTAATACTGACAAAGATATTGCAGATGGTGATAATGATTCTTCTTCTTCTGGTTACCCTATTAACAGGCTTAATAAGGGTCAGTATTGGATTCCTACTCCTTCTCAGATTCTCATTGGTCCTACTCAGTTTTCATGTCCTGTTTGCTGTAAAACCTTCAACAGATACAATAACATGCAGGTAATTTAATTTTTAACTTAAATTTCTCTTAAAAGAATCATATACATATATATATAAAGACTCCTTTTTCTTTCCTTTTTCTGTTCTCTTCTTTTTTTCTCTTTTGCCCATAACTTCTCTTTATTACCAGATTTGAATCTTTAACAGTTGCTAAATGCTTGGATTCAATTAGTAAAGAAAAAAAAATTAGATGGGCCATGAAATTCTGTTCATCTTAATTAATTGATCTTTTTTTTCTTCATGCTTTTCTGGGATTTATTTGTTTTTCTTTAATTTGTTTTCTTGTTTATGTACTTTTGCATAAAATTTTTGTTTTTGCATGGTCTATATATATTATGGGTTTTGGAGTTCCAATAAATCTTCCTGATCAAACTGAGACTAAGATCAGTTCCTTTTCTTAATGTGATTGAACAACTCAGGCAATGTTCCTTATGCCCTTTTAGTATTTTGAAGTTAGTGCTCTCTTATTAACATTGACAAGTGTGAGTTTGAACTGAAAATTTTGCAGTTTTATTTTTTCAGATATGTAAATTACACACACAAAAATAAAAGAAAAAAAGAAAATAAAATATATGTGTGAATCTTAAATTCACAAACAAACAGTTTTACAGACATAACAACCCCACAAATAGGAAATATTATCTCTTTCCCTAACGAATCTAAAGAAATGTACAAGACTACTCTTCACTAGTGTTTTTTTTTTCTTTGTTCCCCTTGAACTAATTATAAAGAAAAAGATACGCAAAGGAAAATTTTGTATCACTTTGCCTTCTTCTTCTTCCCTACCATTGACGATCTGATCCTATAGGTGGAGCTTAAAAAAAAGAAAACCCTTCAATTATGTCTACTTTCACTAAAGCAAACCATTCACATCTTTATACTTTCATAAATTAAACATTTAATTCATATATTTACATACCAAAATACAATTATACCTTCTTTAGAGGCCTTTTTGCACATGATTATATAAGATTCTGTATGTGGTATATATATACTAATTAAATCATGCTTTAAAGAGAAAATGAGGTTCAAATTAATCCTTGTAAATTTCCCTTTTTTTGATTTAGTATATATACAAAAAAATTTTGGTATGATTGAATTGAAATGGTAATGTTGTAGATGCATATGTGGGGGCATGGATCTCAATACAGAAAAGGGCCTGAATCATTAAGAGGAACACAACCAACAGGAATGCTTAGGCTACCTTGCTATTGCTGTGCACCAGGTTGCAGGAACAATATTGATCATCCAAGAGCTAAGCCACTCAAAGATTTTAGAACCCTTCAAACACATTACAAAAGGAAGCATGGAATTAAGCCTTTTATGTGTAGAAAATGTGGCAAGGCTTTTGCTGTGAGAGGAGATTGGAGAACTCATGAGAAAAATTGTGGAAAGCTTTGGTATTGCATTTGCGGTTCTGATTTTAAGCATAAGAGATCTCTTAAAGATCATATTAAGGCTTTTGGTAACGGCCATGCAGCTTATGGCATTGATGGATTTGAAGAGGAGGATGATCCTTCATCTGAAGTAGAGCAAGATAATGAATCCATGCAGTGAATTAAGTAGAAGATTCTATATAACTTGGTACTAAGATTAATTAGTACTAGTTAGAAGAACTGATGAATTATCTTAATTTATGAGCTTAATTTATATTGGAATTCATCATAGAAATATATATTATATAAATAGCCAAGGCTTTTTAAGTAAGAACTGTATAAGAATCAATATTACTTGGAAAGCCTCTTTTATAATTTCTTCTCCTTTTTATCTCCTATATATGTTCTTTTCTTATCTAACATTGTAGGATCCTATATAAACACATCATGTTAATTAATTAGGACAAGTTCCTGTAAATCCTTTTCCCTTTCAACTGTTGTTGATGACCTCCTTTCTTCCCGTTAATCTTTTGAGCTCTTGAGAAAAGTGTTAGAAAGTATAATTAAGTTTATGAAAGAATCCTTGCTGCATGCAGACACATGTGTCTTCAAACAGAATATGATACTATTTGTTTCAAAAGAGATACTGAAATTTAACCCGAGACTCTCAGATCGATTAAAATATTTCTTGTATCATTAGATTAATTATATCTGTAGGAACTTGATGAAGATGAATTTTCGTTAGATGATATAGTGTCAACATGATTTTGTTTTTTTCTTTTTGGATTATTATATAAGTTTATGTAGTAAAAGTACCTAGTACTTAATTTTTCTTCCTGAAATTCTATAAACTAAGACATTTGCATTAATCTTTGCAGAGGATTCAAGTATTTACTTGAGAGAACTCTTCACTGGCTAAGAGTTAAGCTTTCATGCTTGCTTTCCACACACACACACATATATATAAGCTACCATGAACAAGAAGATTATCAATCTCTTGAGACCTTTAGTTAAAGATATGATGATGATGATGATGATGATGAAGATGAATAGATAAGCAATATGAATGCATGAATATGAAGAATTGAGTGGAATTTTGAGGACATTGATGCTAGCTTTTAATGATTCATTTATCTCATCTTCATATATAATAAATAAGTAAGAAAGGGGGTGGGATTTGGGTAGCGAAGAATGTTATATGTAGAGAGAAGATTAAAAAGAAAATAAAAGGGTAAAATGGATAAGAAGACAGGTAGAGGGAGAGAGTATATTTTGTTCCAAATGTAGTTGAGATAGGCTTTTCATATATCCTGCAAATGCATCAGCTTTTTCATATGATATGATATGATGCCCCTTTTTTTATGGCTTTCCCTTTGGTCAGTGTTTTAGTGGATGGATGGAACATATACCATTTCTGATTCACTATTTGCTTGCTTTCTAAACTTATAACAAATCATTACCTTTTTACTAATAGAAAGTCATCAAGCACTATATATAATAGTCACTAGGTTAGGAGACACTTCATTTATTTCATAATTTGTGTTATGCTTGAAAAAAAGTCATATTTTAAAGTTTCCATAGTTTTCAAATACTAATAAATATATATTAACTGTTTTTCTTTAAAATTCACTTTTATTTTTCTTCATTATTGCTTTATAAATTGGTTTTTTAAACTTCATTTTATTTTATTTGTTTAAGTTGAGAGAGAGAGGGGTAGAATTTGAATCTAAAACTATTATTTCGATTACAATTGTTAATTTCTACTTGCAAAGTATGATTGTGCGGACTTTAAAAACTTTATTTTTTATAATCTAAATTATTAAATAATTAAATTTCATAATTCTTACATTAAAATGCGGATATTAATTAGAAATTAATCCAAGAAATTGAATAAATAATCCATTCAATGGTTTATTTCCTTCAAGCTAGTTAAAAATTGGATCAGATTGGCAGCTTTTGTTTTTGAATATGTGTGTGTAGAAAGAGGGAGAGGGGGAGATGGGCAAAGATAGGCTAAAAACCAGAAGAGAGTGGAGGGGAAGTTCTATTGGTTGGGCAAAATGGCAAAACATACTGATGCTTCCCACAGTGCATGCAGACAAACAGACCTCTTCATTTCTCAGGGATAAACTGTAGACTGAGTGGACATTTCAATGCCTCTTTGACCATTTTTTTTCTCTTCTCTTTGAAATTTAATACTTCTTCATCTTCTTTTCTTCTTCTTTTACTACTACTACTTGCTATTATATATTTATATATATATATCTATATAATGATACAACACAACACTACTTCTTCTTGCTGTTTTATTTAATGAACAAAGGATCAATCAGTACATGATTGTTGTTAAAGAACATGCAATAATAATTGCTATAAGAAAAACAAAAAAAGACATTTGGAATTGATGAAAAGACGTATACACTTTCAATTGCTTTCATTTCATTCAAGATATTCATTATTATTTCTTATTTTACTTTTATACTAAGATAATGACATTTCATATTTATGTCTTTTACAACTATAATTTATCTATGGTCTTCATCATATATATATATATATATATATTAAGGTGATGGAAGGGCAGCTGGTGGGTTGTATTTTGCAAATCCAGATCAACCAAAACAGTTTTACAATCAAAAGAGATCAAAGCTCTCTCCAGCATTTATTGATAATCAATATCTTACCCTTTTTTTGGATATTTGCCTAACCCTACCACACTATTGACCTTCTCTTCAATTAATTAAGGACCACTTTCTCTCATCATTTTCACAAAGTGATCAATTTATATATATATATGCTCATAAGGGCTCATAATTATTCAATAATCATATAAAAAAATTATAATTTATAATTAATTTTATATAATGGGTATCATAAAACGATGAATTTCCATGCTCAGTTAATATATTCAGTAAATATTTTTTCACCTAACAATTTTTTTGAGAAAAAGTTGGATTAAAAATGATTTTTGGGAGAGTAAAACCATTCAAGATTTACATATACATATAAATATACACGTATGTATTAAGTATGCATGCATGTACATGCACGAGTATGTCTATCTGTCCAATCATTCTAAAGAAAAAAAAATCTTTGGCATCTCTTTATATAAAGATAAAGAGAAAGATTAGCCCTAAAGGTACCAGATTACAAGAGATTTGTTTACATATTTAAAATATAACACTAGAATTAATTAGCAGAGCTAATAGAATTGATTAATTTTAATTCTTAAAATTCGACAGAACACAAACCCTTTCTTCTAATCCCAAGGTGCCTAGGCCTTTTTTCAGTTTACCATTAGCCATTAAATTAAAAAAAAATAAATAAATTGGTTTCCATAATTCTCTTACATTGTTGGCTTGACCTTGTCAAGGAGAGACCGAGCATCCTCTTATATATGAGAGAAAGATATATATATAGGTACACATTTTTTAATTCTCTACTTTGTTTTCATATTCCTATACATAGGGGACAACCTTGTCTCCCCTTGCCTCGAATCACTAACATTTTCTTTACATGTATTCATTAATTATACTTTTATTTTCTTTTATTATTTTTATATATAATTTTGCTAATAATATGCTATAATTTTGTTCATATGTTTATTTTAGTTAAGAGAGGGAATTTTAAAGGTAATACTTTCAGATCTATTACAAGGCTCAGCTGTCGGATGCGTGAATGGTAGATTCTAATTTTGTACTACGGGAAGTAATTAATGTTTAGTTAGGAAGTGGTCTTACGTACCCTATAAAAACATGAAAATCGACTTGTTATATTCAAAGGGATAGCACTCAAACTGTCAAACATGTTACTTGAGCCGTAGCCAACTAGCTAGATGTATAATATTAATGTAGTAGACTAGGACGTGACAAAAATTATGCAGAATTTTACTATTTAGATTGTGAAATTTTCAGTCTATTGTACATTCATTACCAGGATTGCAGCTGTAGAAAATTAAACTTCCTGTTGGTAAAGCAAACAATTTCACTTTATGAATTATGACAAAGAATTCCAAAAGTAAATTCGAAAAAAAGAAATCAAAACAGTCACTTTACTATCCATCAATCCATGTTGTTGCCACCAAATGTATAGTGGGGAGTATAAAAGGTGAGGCATGTCCTGATAATAACTAGAATGATCAAATTATATGAGAATATATATACATGTAAATACATTTGGTGTTTATGAAGAAAAAACTTTATAGAATATAATTATGAAAAATACCCACTAATGAAATATTATAATTGATTTTTATGGTACATATATTATAATGTTAACAATATAGATGCATGGACCATTTAATAATTGTGTGTGTAGATATACTCAAAAAGTAAATGAGACAACTTTGTTAGAGAAAGGACCCAATGAAGAAAAAGGAAAAAGAAAAAGAAACTCAAGCAATAATAATAATAATATTGACCCATAAATTGATCAAATGTACAGCTTTGAAGTATAAAAAAAGATAGAGAAAATAGAAAAAAAAAAAAAAAAGATGGTCCAAAAATCCTTGTTTTGGACTATACCTAGAGATGCATCTCTTTTATTCCAAGGATCATTATCCATGACATATGCATTTTTCTTCAGCTAAAGTTACTTTGCTTAATTTGGAGATTCTCCAAGTTGTAGGTATTGGCCTGGGTATCTTTGCAACATGGAAAATGTAATATACTGAAACAAAAAATTTTTTTTAAAAAAAAAAACTTCACCAGGAAGAAAGAGAGAATACTAATTAATACATGAATGAATATTGAAAAAAAAAAAAGATGAGGAGCATATTTGTATATGATCTAGGCTTTTCTCTCTACTCAAGGTCAGTGAAAAAGTTATATTTGACGTTCATGGCTATCAAATCATATGTAGGTATAAATCAATCTCTTAAAAGAACTATAATTTTTAAACACATAATCAAGGTATCTATACAATATATAGGCTTTTTTTCATGATCAATTGTTCCTTGTTAATTATTAGCACATATTTATAGTTATCTAAGCAAACTTCTTTTCACTAGCACAATAATTATAAACTAATTGCACAATACGTGCACTTTTGTTCTTAAAAACAAAACATTTAAATTATTATAAATTAATACAAGATACGTACTCAAAATAAATACGGTATAATATGTAGAACAATGTATATATTTTTTTAGTTGTTTGGTTCATAAAATGAAATAGAATAGCTAAATCTCTATAAAGAGTAATTAGATAAAAAAAAATAAAATAGCTATTCAATATAAAATTAATATATTTTTTTATTTAGTATGTCATAAGATTGTAATTCTTTAATTTTATGAAATATCAATTTCTTACAATATGTAAAAAGTAGCTATTTCTAATATAATGAAATAACTATTTTATTCCATTTCATAAACCAAGCACCACTTTACTATACACTTATTTATAATAGAAGTATAAATTAGTTGATGTAGTAGTGTTTCACACTAACACAAGCTCAAACTTAAGATTTCAAAACCCTGTATCCTAGGATTAAAAAGAAGGGAAAGAAAAAAAGAACTATATCATAAATATGAATTATAATGAAAATTTTAATTTTTTTTGTCAATTGTGAATTTAAATTCCATTTCGTAAAATTCTGATGATAAGATTAATTATTCTAATCATCGCCTGATTGACAAAATTGCATGATCTGTATGGATTCTTGATTCTTAATTTGTTGTTTAATGTCTAAATAAGACTGTAGGACCTGATTGAAAATGATAGTTTTTAACTTTAAAGATCTTTATAACTTTTTTTTTTTTTAAATACAAACTAGAGAAAAATACAGAGGGAACTTTTTTCCCCTCTTTTAAAAAGAGAACGTTCACCAGCTTCCAAGAAGGATCCTATTTTTCCTAATATTTTATGTCGATTTTTTTTTTAAAAAAAGTGGGAAAATATAAGATGGAAGGAACTTAAATTGCAAATTATATCTTTTTTGTTTGGCACTATAGTGAAAATTTTAATTTGTAGAAAACTAGAGAGAAGCTTAATTAGAAGGCAGGATCGATATATATACATTATTCTTTTTCATGAACCTGCTTTCGAATTTCAATGAATATGATATCAAATATTCATTGGTTAAGAGCCACAACTTTATCCCATTTGATAAATATATTCTCAATTTAAAATTTTAATAGATTTGATATATCATTTTTTTTCGAGTGGTAACAAATCTATCTAATTACATATTTAGAGATCAAATTAATAAAAATATAAGTACGAATTCTAATATAAAAAATACAAATATGAATTCTGATATAATTAGATAGATTTATCACAACTCAAAAAAATTATATATAATTTGTTAAAATTTTAAGTTGCCAAATGAAAATCATAATAGTATCAAATTACTATTTAATTTTAGTGCATTAATCGATGTGAGAAATTATTGAAACCTCACGTCAACAGAAACATGAGATCGAGGATTTAATTCATCAAATTTATGACTTGTTTCAAGGACGAGCCAAAGGTTCGATTGTATGCGTATTTGACTGCTAGTCTAATGATATTATTGATTGCATTATGCACATTTGCTTGTAAGTCAAAAACAAGAAATCACATTATATAGTCTCAAATGTTTGTATATATTGTTCTTGTTGGATATTTCGGTTACAAAGGAGTAACTAGGAGATGAGCATAGTTGCTGTTGATTTCAGTTAGTTGAGTTCAATCAGTGGGTCCTGCAATTACAAATGGAGTCTGATGAGTGAGATTGGTTGGATCTGACACCAATCTTAGAATATAATTTTAATTTGGTTATTTTGTTATTAATGATTCTAGTTGGTATAAGGAGACTGGTTTCATCTGATATCACTTTGATACTTAAATCGATACCAGTAATGAATCAACTTAAATTTATACAAATGAATTTAGAATTCTTTAATTGTGTTTCATGAGATATTTATAATGCAAGTAAAAGGTTTAATTAATTGGAGATTGCACGTTCTCATATGAGAATGTGATTATACACCATTGGATAAGATTTATGATAATAAAAAGTGTCATTTTAAAATGACGTCTTCCATCTTTATCCTTATTACAGATCCATCTCATGGTTTATATGAGAACGTGCTTATAACATCCACACCCTGATTAATTTGTATGGTGATTTCTCATAGATTAGCTATCATTCGACCTACGAATGTTTTCTATTAGTAAGCTTTGAACCATTTTAGACTTGCATACCTACAAATTAAGTAATTTTTTATTAACTAGAATGCTTATTAATTAGGTTGCACGTACTATAATGTATTCTTATCTCTTCAATATCCATGTATATACCTTAATTCATATCACATGTAACTATACTTCAAATTTGAATGCTTAACTTCATTCTAGATTTATCTACTTTACATAAAGTAAGCGACTTCAATTAATGTATCTTAAAAACACTCAAACCATTTTTTTTTTCTCTTGAAATAATTGAATTACTACTTTTCTTGGTAATTAGGGACTTGAAGGAAGAGGGACACACAATTCATGATTCATCATCTCCATGAATTAAGGGAAAGGAATAAAGAACCCAAATACAATATTTAAGACAAATAGGATAATAAAAAAAAAACATAAGAGCTAAGGACATAAAACTGTGAATGGAAAGACCCTACAAGAATTGATTTTGTCTAACATGAAACAAATGTGGAAGGACATGTACACATGCCTACACATAAAAGCACCCTTAGCTATATAATACTTTAGGGTCATGGGTAAGACTACATTGCACCGGTGTAACGTTACATTGATGAGAGATAATGACACATAAAGTGTCACATCATTTTTACACAAAAGTGTTGTGATATTTTCTGTGTTATACTCTCTCATCGGTGTAACGTTACATCGGTGCAATATAGAAGGACCTGGAGCCATGAATGAATGAAATAAGGGCAGTAGGCATGTAAGGGCTAAGGTAGATCCAACAGAAGGAAGAAGAAGGAGATGAGGATTTTGACGTTTTGACTTCAAACTTATTTGTTTTGTATATTTAATGTCATTTTTTTTGTCCTTTCTTTCTTTTACTTCTCAAAAATCCTTTTTACTCTAAAAATTTTGGGGACCCTATTTTGAAATTACATATTGACAAAAGAACTCAGTGCCTTTCTTCTGTCGGCTGATCTTTCTTCTCCATTATCTGGTCCTCCCCTTTTGTTTTGGCTCTTTAATTTTCATTTTTCCTTTTTGCTTTCTTTACTTCTTCTTTTTTTTTTTTTTTACTTATTACGTTCTTATTTTCTTTTGTTTATTTTAAGGAATCTTTCAAAATATAATAGCAAATTATGAAAATGTTCTTGAATTTTAATTAAATGTACATTTACAATTCTTTTGTTCATAAGAAAAAAGAACCCAATCTTTTTAAAATTTCAATGAGCTAAACTAATTCCCATCGAAATGATATTATGTATTACTCTTTATTTTCATTTGTAGAATAATAATTTTTTTTGGTTTTTAAATATTAACTTTTTTTTATAAATGGAGGAAGTATTATTAAAATCCACAAGAAGTGAATGCCAAACGAAGTGGTTTCGCACACTTGAGGCTACATCATTAAAAAAGACACAGAAGAACCTAATGAAGCTCAAAAATTGCTTTAAAACTTTTAAAAACATCCATGCCTGAGTATGGAAGAGATTTAGCAATTTTCTTGAAATAAAAAACAACAAGAGAGACACACCTAACAATTGTGTCATCAATATCAGGGCATTTAAAAGTAAAAATCTTGTTATTCCTATTTTTCCACAATTCCCATAAGATGAAGAACCAAAGGAAATTCCAAAATCTACTAAAATGATGCTTGATAAGGATAGATTGTCAAATACTCAAGAACTCTGCAACCGTCTTAGGCTTGAAAGAAGAAATTCCATGTTTGAGGAAAAACCGATTCCAAATAGGCCAAGCATGAGCACAATGGAGTAACTAATAAGGAAATAAATCTCTTTTTATTTATTGTATTGCTCACGTCTTTGTTCATCGGTTTACTTGTACGTAAAGTATTTTCTTATATGGTAATTACCTTATTTATTTGGGAGTCTCACACTACTAAAAATCACAAGATTACCGACTAAAAATGTGGTCGGTAATCTTAATTTTTTTGGTCGGTAATTACCGACCAATATTTTTGGTCATTATTTTTGTGATCGGTAATTTTTTTACCAACCAAAAAATAAATGGGTCGGTAATTTACCGACCAATTACTGACCAAAAATTTTCGACCGTTTTGTGACCAAATAGCGACAAAAAATTTTTAGTTAATAATTGGTCTCTAATTGGTCGGTAATAACGACCAATTACCGACCAAAAGCGTTCAATTTTGTTGGTCAGTAAATGGTCAACGTTTGGTCGGTAATTTACTGACCATTTGGGGACCAAATACTTGACCAATTTTGTTGGACACTTTTGGTCGGTATTTGGTCGTTATTTGATCGGTAATTTAATTTTGTTTTATTTTTTTTATTCAAATTTATGAGGATATGGTGGTTTTTATTAATATATAAGATATAATATATTTTATATTAAATATATAAGATATAATATATTTAATATGAACTATAAATATAATTCGTATTAAATATATAAATATAATTCATATTAAATATATCATATATAATTATTATACATATTAATTAATTATATGAGATAATGAAACAAAACAAAGTACAATAGCGCATATATTATAGAAAGAGTTTGACAAATATTTTAAAACAAGCAAACTAATATACAATGCATATATATGATAAATAAGTGAAGAGAGAAACATGTAGCAACCAAGTATAAGACATATATATATATAGGAAAAAAAAACAAGTGTGTAAAACACTCAATCATGCAACCTAGTGTCATCATCCTGATGCTGAGATGTATCTCGTCCGGCTGGTGAGGCGTTGGTTGCTGGGGCAGAGCTATCCGTTGCTGCTGATCTTGATGCGGCTGCTGCAGGTGCTGGAATAGATGATGGATGATGACTATCCACAAGTGTATGGATTATCGTAGTAGTAATACTCGGAATACAAGGTCGATCCTCAGGGACAAGCGTTTAAATTGACTATTCAATTATAGGCACGAGATGCATAAAAGTAAAATGAATACCCTTGATTATTTTGTTTTGAAATCTTGAACCCAATTTTAATTAAAATGCAAATTAATCTAAGCAATGTAACTAAGCGATTAAATAAAATTAAAACTTGAAAAATGAAATTGCAATTAAAAATAAACCAAGTTAAAAT
>CANYLF013057992.1:0-12923 GCA_948193215.1 Bocquillonia castaneifolia
AAAACCAAACAACCAAATAATTACAAATGATTGAAAAATAATTTTACAAGAGTTTGGCTATCAAAGGAATTAATGTTCTTACTTGAAGAACATTTATGATGGGTATTTATAGCCAAAATACCCAAAACTAGCTGTTAGAAACAATCCCAAGGGTGTCTCTAACGTCTAGTTACTTTTACATTTAATGCACTAAAATCTGTCAGATCACGGGCGCTGTTCCATCGGTCACGGGCGCGATCTGTCCAACAGCTAGTTTTTCAGAGACTCCATTGAATGTCGCAGGGGCGACATCTCTAACCGCGGGCGTGAAATCACTGAGCAGAGGATGCCTTTGAGAGCGGCTTTCTATTTGATCATACCGCAAGGATGATTTAGTCCATTACGGTCTCGAAGCAGAAGATGCCTTTGAGGAGCGGCTAGCTTGCCTTTAAGGAGCGGCTAGCTTGCCTTTGATGAGCGGCTTTCTGTTTGATCAAATCTCAGGGCGATTTAGTCCATCACGGGCTCGAAGAAGAAGATGCCTTTGATGAGCGGCTAGCTTGCCTTTTAGGAGCGGCTATCTGTTTGATCAAATCTTGGGGGTGATTTAGTCCATCGCGGGCGCGACCTCGAACCTTCAGAAGGGGGCTTTCTGTTTCTCAAATCGCGGATGTGATTTGGGATGTCGCAGGCACAATCTAAGTGTACAAAAACCTTCCAAATTTTAACCAAAACATCTGGTCACGATCTCCTTTTCGCAAGTGAACTATGTCGCTGGTCGCGGGGGCGATCCACACACCGCAGGAGTGAAATAATGCCGCATGCACAAAATCCCTTATCACAGGCGCGATTTACAGAAGTCATTCAAAAACTAGTTTGGTTGAAAACTTACACACTTAGGAACTTTGTTAGACAAAGATAAAGGGTTGTTAAACTCAAAATAAGATGGATTGATGCCACTAAGGCCAACACCCTCTATGGTGGAGGGGGAGGAGGATAATATTGGTTCCCGCGGCCCTAAGCTTGGAAATGGTCTTGCGGGTGTTGGTGATATTGGCCTGAGATCTCTCCGGGAACTAGCGGGTTGGGGGGTGGTCCAAAATTGCCAAACATAGGAGGGGCTTGCCTCAATGGAGGGTGCCCGATCTGCTGGATATTTAGCTCACTCCGTTGATTCTAAAATTACATAGTAGGACTAAGCATATCGACATTAAATATCACTATGGCACAGACCTAATTGCACATGGACAAATAAACTTGGAATATATAACTACGCAAAATATTGTGGCAGATCTTATGACCAAACCTATAGATAGAGATGCTTACGTTAGGCACATTGGTGTTATAGGTCTACGTAGTGTTTGAAGTTGTTTTTGTTTTTATTCCTAGTTCATGTAAGATGATTTCATTATTTTTCGATAAGGATATTGAAGTTTATTTGGCAATATATCATTGTGCATGAATATTTTTTGAAAATTTATCATGACCATGTAGAACAGAGAAGTAGCTCACTCACATGGGTGTTTACTCTAATTTTGTTGATATGTCAGCAAAAGTTAGAATGAGGCAATGTTATAAACTTAAAAGCATGAGTGCTATCAAGAGTGATTTATAATACAATGTCGTCTTGCAAAAATTATAATATGAGTCTTATTAAGTTACGAGATTAAATTTTATCAAGCAGGCAAGTTATTGTAACGAGGTTTACAATATCAATTATATAATAATATAGGTGAAATCTATGAGTAGTCTTCACTGAAAATTTTGTTCAAGCCAAAAGGAGCTTTTTTGCTTAAGTACCTTAAAGGGGAATATTATAACATTTCTTAAACCGATTCTTCCGTATGGTGTTATTTTTAAATACATGCACCCTTTAAAGAAAGGATGAACACCAAAACACATATTTTCATACTATGTGTGCTAACAATGATCACTAGATGGGAAATTCCTTATTTAAAGCTGATCTCAACTAATTTCCCTATTGTGAGACTCTTCCATGAATAATATAGTGTTATTGGACATTACTCTTAGTACCTTTAGAATATTTAATGAAATATGGTTTGATGATTGCTATCTTAATGAGATTGTGAGAAGTCATGATAAATTGGGCTTGGATAGTCTCATTAGAAAAGTGAGTCAGATTTATGATTTAAATATTTGTAAAAGGAAAGATTCCCATTATAATCACATTCATGTTCTTGTTGTTCATTGGCATGCCTATTATAACACAAACTCATAATTATGAAAATGAGAAGTTGCATGAGATCTAAATGTAAAATGGCGACGTTTGTGGTAAGGGGATCGAGGCAATAACGTACAAATAAAAATTATAAAGGATCTAGATTAAGAGGCTATTTTATCCTTAACCGGTTTGTAGCATTAAAGCTCTTAATGTGCATGTTGGTCACATGGTCTATTTACTAGTAAGAAAGAAGATGGAAACTTGACGGAAGATGTGTGCTCCATCATGTGTGAGTGGAAGATGTTGAAATTAGATGGGTTAACCCGGTCCACCTATGACGGGTTAGGGCCGTCTCCTGCCCAAGGAATGAGTTTCGGTTAGGATAATTAACGATAATTATTAATTAATATTTTGAGATAAATATTAGTTAATAGAATTTAATTAATATTAAATTCATTGGTTGACATTTATTAAGATATAGCTAAATTCCTATCCTTTAGGTTTTTAGATATAAGCAGACTTAAGAGTTTTTAATCAACGAGAAAATAAGAGATCATTCAACAATCGTCATACGTGAAATTAGTTTTCACTTAATTTTCTCTCTCCCACTGAAAACTCGCTACACTTTTGATCCTATTCCTCTTCTAGGTGTTTAGGTTGTGGAAATCATAGAATCGTCCCCTATTAATCACTTGTAGGTGATTCTTGGCTTACATACACTTGGCAGAACTTAAGATTCGGTATTCTGTTGCTAGAAAGATAGATTTGTTGCTTTGATTAAGGTTAGTATTAAAGCCCTTTTTCTCCTGTATTTTGATATACATGTTTGATATATGCATTAAATCCTTCATTTATAAACTTTAACACTTTAACATAAATCTTCTAAATTTATAAAGTGTCAAATTGTTTACTCATCACACACCAAATTTGGCTCAATTAGTTTATTATATATAAGGAGTGTTTTTAAAATTGGACCAGAAGCGAATCTGATTGCCAACTGGTTCTTGGTTTGACTGGTTCAACTACTGATTTAATAAAAAGATAAATATTATTTTTCAATCTAATATGTTTATTTGTGACTTATAAATAATCTTATAATTTATCTATTTTAAACCAAACATGTAAATAATGTATATTATATGTTAAAAATTTGATATACTAATATCTTAAAAATATAATATTGTCTTAAAATAACAATAACATATAAATTCTAATTATTGAAAAGTTATAATTATTGTTAAATATTAATTCATAAAATAAAAAATTCAAATTTTATGTCTGAAATGTTAATTGAATTACATTTTTTATTCTATATTTTTTTATCAAATTTATTTAATGAGATCTTTTTTTAATAAAAAAAGGGATTCATTCGGTCGTTTCATCGATTAGACTAGTTTTATCGATTTTAATTGATTTTTATAATATTTGGTTTTAATATATAAATCTGACTGGAACTGGTTCTTAGTTCAACCGGTCGAATCAACCAGTTCAGTCCGGTTTTAAAAATATTGTATATAAATTTAATTTTTTTATCCATCACACATAAAATTCAAAGATTATAAAGATTGCATTGATGTCAAAAAAAATCGAGAATAATTTAAATCATTTGCAATACTACTTCATAAAAATTTAGTGAAATTGATAAAAAAAAAATTAATACAATTTTGATAAATTTAGTATTTGATAGGTAAGAGAATAAAATTTTATATATACTATTAATGATAAAGTTAAAGAGTGTAATAGATTAATTAGGTTTTAAACACTGTGAGTAACTAACTTTGAGTTTACCAACGAGGTCTTGATGTAGTGCCAAAGCTATATGTCAAGGAAAACCCCATTCAAGGGAGGTCTTGAGTTCGAGCCTCACCCCCATTGGAAGAGAGTTGGGGCTTCTCTCGGTTGGAGATTAGTCTGGACAACCGTTCGTAAAACGGGGTCCAGGATACTCCGGTGGGTGCGTGTGTACTCCAAAAAACTAACTTTGAGTTTATTTCAAAAACATTACATAATTTTAATTTGTTATTTATTTGGAGTCACTAAATATTAATTTTATTATAGCGGGTGTTTACTAATCGGAATTCAGTGAAATCGTGTCATGTGGATATCAAAAAAGAAATATGCACATAAATTTAATATCATTTTTGAAACAAAATAATAGTTGAATTACCTAGTGAATTGGGAAAAATATATTGTGAATATTTCTTTTTTGATATATATGTTAGATATTTTTATCAGATTATCCTAAAAAAAAAATAGATGTTTAATAACCTTAAAGAGATAAATTCAAAATAAATACTCTTTTTGAAATAAATTCAAAACCTAATACATGTTAGTTTAGGGTATTATGTATTTATTCTTATTTTTGTTGTACATTAAAAGTTATGCTATCCAGTATCTACAATTAATAAAAAAAACAATTAAGCTGTCAAATACGGAAAAATTATGAAATAATTCTCTATTTGTTTCTGTTTGACATTTTCTACATAAAGTTTTTGGTTGCATGGCAAAATTTAGAAAATTATATTTTAAATGTATAATATAACTTCAGTTTTTAAAGATGAAAAGTTAATTAAATCTTTGATAATCAAGAACGGGATTTTTTTGTTAAATTTTCTATATGAAATCGTGAAGTTAGATATATGTATTTCCGGCTGACATAAATTTATATAAATAAATTATTTAACTTTTTAGTACATAATTATAATATCAAATTTTAATATGCTTAAACTTCTTTTACTGAAGGATTTTTTTTATTTGATAGAAAGTATATACTAAAATAAGAATCTAGACACTTGTTGACTAATAGAAGTTTATATTATTTTGAAAAAAAAAGTTAATACTACCATTTATCATAACGTAGAAGGTTCCTAAAATAAAAGCATAAATATTATTGCCAGTAATAAAAAGGGAAATTTTGATAATCTTACTTTGTAAATTAAAGTCTTCATTGACTTCATTAAGATATATCATATATGTAAACTAAAACCTCTATACAGTCATATTGTTGGGATATGTAAATTTTATTACCATAAAGAGGTTATAACTTAATAGAGTTTTGATTAAAAAATTATTTCATATTTGTATTTTTGCATATTTTAAACTAATTTACTTGTAAAATATCTAAAATTATGATATATAATTAGAAAGTAGGTAAAAAGTACAAATAAGCCCCTAAACTATAATAAAAATCTCACTTAAAGCCCTAAACTTCAAAGCACCTCACTTTTACCCTTGAAATTTTAAAAATGGTATAAAAATACCCTTACATCTGTCAAAATTTAGTAGAGCCTAATGTATGTATAAAATAGGACCCATTAGTGTGTGAATTGTATATTTACAACAATTAAAATAAATCACAGTTATAAAAAAAAACGTCTTTCTTTCATATTAACATGTTATCTTCTTACAATAATTACTATTTTAGTTATTATTAACGTATGAATCCCATACCAAAGGGTCTCATTTTATACGAACAAACATTAGTTTTCACTGATTTTTACTAGAAGTAGGGGTATTTTTGCACCCTTTTAAAAATTTTAAGGGTAAATGTAAGACACTTTGAAGTTTATGGTTTTAAGTGAGATATGCATCATAGATTAGGGGTTTATTTGAACCTTCTTCCTAGAAAATATATTTTTATCTTTATAAAAGGTAATATAGTTTTTTTTTTATCTGATTTGGCAAGGGTGGGTCTCAAACTCTAGACCTTCACCCTTACCTACATAAGTAGTACCGATCCATGTGGTAATATAGTTATTTAAAATGTTAATTTAAAATTCCTTACTTTTTACTTTTAGAAGCTAGAAATATTTTGATTACAACAAAACGATGATTATTTATATTAATGAACTATTCAACACTAAAAAGTTAAGAATATTTTGACTACTCTAAAAAAATCATTGTACTAAACAAATTTATATAGATATTTTATTCTCGGTGTGTGTGTGTGTGTATGACTTGAAAAATGTATAACTTATTACAATATGAAAGTTACTGGCTTTATTCTTATATAGAATTTACTAGTATATACAGTATTCTTGTACAGAGATTGTACTACATATGTCATTTTTCTATAGTACAATTTGCACGATAAAAATATACAAGTACAATTTTTAAGGTGGTGGCAATGTGGTAACAACATCCACCTCACCCTACATTAATTTTGATTTGAGTTATATATGCCTTGAAATTATACCGGAATGATTCGATTGTTAGATTTTTCATGATTTGATTCTAACTCGGATCTTTTATGGTAAGGTGGAGATTATTCATTATGTGTTCAATGATCGAAAGTTTTCATTAAGAGATTTAAACGTGGAATGCAAGTAATAATGTAACTCTATCACACAGTTGAACCCGATAATTAACATGTACCAATATTTTTTTGTAAGGAAAAAAGAAGGATTAAATAGATAAGTAGATACGGTAATTAAAAGAAGGGAGAAATACTCTCACCCCCTATATTTTTGTGTATTCCACTACTACCCCCTATATTTTTAATATTATACTATTACCCCTCTATGTTTTGAATTTATTATATTAAAAACTACTTTTATACATTTTTAGCTATTATTTTACAATTTAAATGGTTAATTTGATAAAATAAAAGTGCAATTAAGTCTGTAAACTTAAAATATTTTCAAACTCATTCAATTTTTAATTTAAATAAAAAAATAAAACACTTTGGATAAATTTTTAATGAATTTTTTTAACTCAATATAAGTCAATTTTTTATTTAAATATTAAAAATAAAAAATTTTAGATGAATTTGAATATACTTAAAAGTTTTTAGATCAAAATGTTTTTTTATTTTATCAAATTAGTTATTTAATTTGTGAATTAATAGCTAAAAGTGTATAAAAGAGTTTTTAGTATAATAAATTCAAAATATAGAGGGATAATAGTATAATATTGAAAATGTAAGGGTAGTAATGGAATATACAAAAAAAATATAGGGGTAAGAGTGGTTGACCATTAAAAGAACTATTTGGTAATAAGTATAATTTAGGTTTTAATGGCTAAAAATAGAAGTTTCCAAACCACAAAAGAGAGTTTGGATGGACAAATGAATGTAAATGAAAATCAAAATGGGAATATGGATGTGATCATAAATAGTTTTTATGCCTTAAAAATATATGTGTATGTATTTATGTTGATGTATGGACATAGGAAGCAAATCTTAAAAGGGAATCAAGAGAGAAAATTGGCCTCTCTTTGCCCACCACACCACTAGCCACCTGCTCAAGATATGGTAAGCGCCACATGATTTCACATTAGGGAGAAAAAGCCTCCTCTGCTTACATCACCTGTATCTCTTGTGAGGATTTTGATGGGCCCATTTGTTTCTCTCTTTCTCTCTCTTATTATTATTTCTTTCTTTTTTCTTTTGCTTTCATCCAAAACTTCCTCCTATTACTATTTTCATTTTTTTTTTTAATTCCTCTCTCTTTCCTTCTTCTTACATTACATTTACTACTTGTTCCTTCCCATCTCTTGTACCAACTCACTTAGTTGCATATATACACACATATATAAATATTTCCCATAAACATTTCCCACCTCCTCCCTTCTCTCCTTAAACATTTCCCATAAAGATTTGTTTTGTTTATTTTATTCTTTCATTGGTTTTTTTTAAAATTTTCTTTCTTTTTTTAAACTTATTTCCATTGCATTGCTTTGCTTGCCCTGTAATTCTATTCCAATATAATCACTTGTAAAATTTCCCAAGATTTACAAAGAAATCTGGTCGGATCTTGCTTTGCGGGTTGTGTGGATTTTCTTTAGCCTTATTTCAATACAAAAAAAGAAAAAAAAAAACCCTTCATTTGTCCTCCTCTTAAACTTTCTTCTTGTAAGCTCCTCATCCTCCTTCATCTTCTGTTATTTTTTCTCATAGAAACAGAGCGACCAATCCATAAAAACAAATACATACTCCATAAAAACAAAAACCATTCTTTCTTTTTGTTAATTTATTGGTCTCTTCCTTTTCAATTCTCTATTGGGTATTTGGATCTCAATTTTCTGCAATGTCTATAGCAGCAGAGTCAAAGTTTCATGTTTTAGCTGTTGATGACAGCTTAATAGACAGAAAACTCATTGAGAAGCTCCTCAAGATTTCATCATATCAAGGTACAATTAGTTTCTTTCTTCACTGAATAAGTGGAAGATTTCATCTTTAGTAATTGTTTCAAGTGTGTTTTTAGCTACTTTCTATTTTTTTTTTTTTATTGGGCACTAATTTTCATGTTTTGTGTGTAATTTTTATTGGCAGTTACTACAGTTGATTCTGGTAGTAAAGCATTAGAATTTCTGGGATTACATGAAGATGACCAAAGCAATTCAGAAACACCTTGTGTTTCTCCAAGCAACCATCAGGTATCTTCCTTTCTTTTCTTTTTTTTTAATTTTCCTTTTCTGATTTTCTTTCAATGTCAGGAATTTCTCATTTTTCATCATAAATTTTCCTGAAACTTTCTTCCAGGGTTTCTGAGATTTTTGTTTCTTTGTAACTTTCCAGGAAGTGGAAGTGAATCTTATTATTACAGATTACTGTATGCCTGGCATGACAGGCTATGACTTGCTAAAGAAAATAAAGGTATGCTTTTTGGGTTTTTTTTATTTATATATTTTCATTCACTTGTCTCTATTTTATGCTATCATTATATTCCCTTTTCTTTTTTTCTCAATCCTTTACACTAAGAACCATATCTATTATTGGAAAAAAAATAGGTTCTTTTAATATAATTTCCAATAATGAAAAAAAAAATCATATCTATCTACGTTGTTGTCATTAATTGGTTGCTTAGATGTATCCTATTTTTTCCCCCACTTGCTTGAGAATGTCAATGGAAAATCTCTTTGGAATATTTTGCCACCTATTTTCTTTGCAGACAAATCAAGTTAAAGATATTCAAAGATATAATATTTGTTTTACATGAATCCTTCATTTATGCCAATTATGTCACGAGTTTACATGATCTTTTAAATAGAAACCTTTTTTTTTTTATCTTAAATCTTATATGCAAAATTTACTAAAACAATCTAGTTCAAAAAAAATTATGGGATTCTGTCTCTAAAGCATAGCATAGTTTAGTGATCGAGACATAACTATAGAGCATAGTTTAATAATCTAGTTTAATAATTGAGACATATATATAATAGACTTGAGAGTTCTCGGCTCAAATCTTAAAATAGGATTTTGATTTTAAATCTTTGGTTTTGCAGGAATCATCATCTTTGAAAAACATACCAGTAGTGATAATGTCATCTGAGAATGTTCCTTCAAGGATCAGCAGGTAAAAAAAATGAAAATAAAATCAAGTTATAAATTAAATATTCAGTTATTTTTTTTGGAAAAGTCAAGGAATATAAAAACAAGTTTTGAGTAAATAACTAATAAAAGTTATGTTATAATAATCAGATGTTTAGAGGAAGGAGCAGAAGAATTTTTCTTGAAGCCAGTACAACTATCAGATTTGAATAAGCTTAAGCCTCATATGATGAAAACAAAATCACAAAATGAAAAACAAGAAGCATTAGAAAAATCAGACAATCAATCACAACAGCAGCTGCAGCCACCGCAAACACAGCCCTTGCAACCTCCACCGCCGCCGCTGCTGCTGCAGCAGCAGCCACCACAACAACCACCACTCAACAATAACAAAAGGAAGTCTATTGAAGAAGGGCTTTCACCAGATAGAACAAGACCTAGATACAATGACATTACCACTGTTATATGATATGATTCATCATGGGATTAAATTTCACTATTTAAATTTTCTCTTTTCCACTTTTTACAATGTAATCCAGATAATCCTTCCTTTTTTCCATTTTTTTTTTAAATTCTTGTAGAATTTAGTAGTGGTTAATACAGGCTCTATAGAAATGTAGAGATAAGAGTTGTTTCATCATGTACACATTTTACATCAAGATATTTCATTACAATTTTGTTTTGCTATTTTACACCTAAAAAAAGAGCCCAAAAAGAAAAAGAACAGAGAAAAAAAGAAAAGGATTTGACAATCTGTAGCACTTTTTTTACTCTTTTTCCAGTTGGAATTGGGGATTTGGACCGATATTTGATATTCATTATAAATATTTCAATCACTCAACTGATTTTGTTTGGTTTATAATTTTTACTCTTTTATAACCCGGAAAGGGTTGACATTTACAATAAAAATGAGGATCAAAGACACGTCTTTTAATTTAAATCCCAATTTAGGCATGTTAAAAAAAAGTTCTCAGGCAAAAAATCCTTCAACTTTTTCACGGAGAGTTTAAGCTATTAAACCCTTTTTGACTCAAATAAATTCTTAATGTTACAAAATGTAAGTCACATAAGTCCTTCAGTTAATTCTGCGTTCTCTGACATTAGGGGTTTATTTGAGCCAAAAACAAATTTAAGGACTTAAATGCTCTCCGTGAAAAGAATGAAATGTTTTTTTTGCACATTTTTGCATAAAAATTTTATTACATAAAATATAATAAAATAGATATAAAAATAATAATTAGATACTTTAGGTTTAAAAATAAGTATATGTATATTTAATTTTATATTTATATTATTTCAAAATAATACAAACAAAATATAGACATAATAATAATTATTTTAATATTCTCATTGTATTTATAAATATAATAAAAAAAATTATTAAATAATTACTTTATCTGGTCCTAAAACCTTGATAGATTTTCACCCTATTTTGATGTCCCAAAAAAATGATTTATTTTAAAATTTTTCACTTAAATTCTCTAATATACCCTTATTAATGATTTATGAAAATAAGTAAAATTTTAAATTTCATTCTAATTCTTTTCTTATTCCAATAATAAAAGGTAAAAGTAAGAAAATCCAAACCATTTATTGATTTTTTGAATTTTAGTGAAATCGTAAAACATTACAGGTTTTTTGTGATGAAAAAAAAACATCAAAAATATTAATTATGATAGAAATAAAATGATTATTAATCATATTTGGTATATGAATACATTTTATATTATTTTATTAGTTTAAATTATTATATTTTATATAATTAAATTATCAATGATAAATTTCTTAAAGTTAATTTGTTAATAAAAATAAGTGAAATTATATTTTATAATATTTTGGGTTTATTTGATAAATTTTTTTAAAAGGGTTTAAATGTATCTTATTAAAAAGTTTAGGGGGTTTTTGGCCTTTTACAAATCCCACTAATGCTATCAGTTGATAAAGTTAACAGAAGGACTTAAATGATCTATGATTTGTAACGTTAAGGGTTTATTTGAGTAAAAAAAAGTTTAAGGACTTAAATTCTCTTTGTGAAAAATTTGAAGGGCTTTTTCGCACCTTTTGCCAATTTCTAATTTAGACATGCTTTCAATTAAGTAATTGTTATTGTAAAATGTTCTATTTTATCAGTAATGTAAATAATTTAGGGATTAGGCCTACTGAGTTTTTTTGTCTTCTTGTCTCTCTATTTCTTCTATGCTTTCTCTTTCCCTAGCCTAACATTTTATTGTCCCTTATAGTTTCTGTTTCACCAAATTCTAATCATTCAATACATTATTTGTACATCAGTTTTTGAAATCAATATATTCCTTCTGGTCTCACTTATCTCCCAAAATAAAAATAAATTATTCTTTTTCAGAAAAAGCCAATGAATATAATTGCTGAGAATTTGAGATGAAAATTGGCTAAAATTAAAACCATTGAATATTAAATCAATTGTTCATAGTTGACCAATCACAATAGCATTTTAATTATTGGACTAGGATTTCATTATGTTTGGCACTTGGGGTGAAGATGGAGTTGAGTAATTAATGAGTATTTTCTTTTTCCAAAGTAGACTTTTGCTCAATTAGTGATGTTAGTTTTTCTAGCAACATATTTATATAAATATATAAAAGCTTATGAATTTTGTCTTCCCAATTAAGATTTTAGGATGATATGGTATAGCTCTCTTTTTTTTTTCTATTTTTACATTAAATTTGTATCTTATTAAATATGTTTCTATCATTAATATGTAAGAGTTATAGAATTTCAAAGATTTTATATTTAATTTTATTTAATAGTACTCTTAATGCTTAATGATTATAAAATTTAAAAAGTTTTAAGGTTATAATATTAATATTTAGATGTTATAAAAGTTTTATATATTCCAACTTATAATATTCCATAATGTTTTTTATATATAAATAATTATAGTCAAACTTCCATCATTCTTGCTTCATATTCTGAAATAAGGGGGGGAAAAAGGTAGAATGATAGCCAAGAACACTATTAATGTGAAGAAAACAATACAATTCAAAATCATCCATATCATTTTTATAATTGATGATGTTCACCACAATTTCGTAAACATCCTATAACGCCTCTCCTTTTTAAACCCATTTATACATATACTTAGTATATGCATAGTAAAAATATTAACTTTATCATATAATAATCTTTCATATAAATAAAATTTATCAATAATATTATAATAACAAAAACAGTTTTCCCTAAGATCGCCAGAGTCTAGCCACATGGAGCTCTACCAAATCTATCTTTCCCTTCCTTTTTTATTTTCCTGCAATACTGGATTATTGAGGAAAAATAATGAGCTTGATGCTCAGTGAGAAAATTAAGCATAAGTATAATTATAATTAACTCAAATATTTGAAGTCTTTTTCTTAGACTTCTATGTTTACTGGTATAATATGCTAGTTTATATTAATTTATCGGATCATATAAATACACCCAGCACAGCAGATAAATTTGCTGCGTATAACAAATTTAGAA
>CANYLF013058085.1:0-11049 GCA_948193215.1 Bocquillonia castaneifolia
GAACCCCAAAGAGTGTCTTTGGGAGAAGTGGACGTAGGTCAAGTTGGGACCGAACCACTATAAATTCTTGTTCATTCTTCAAAGCAATTTTTTATTTTCTATTCCGCACCAATTCACCCCCCTCTTGGTCATTTCACATACATACACATCTCATCCCAGAATTATATAAAATGAAACCAGGCTCTGATCCCAACACCAGAATATATAAGTCTGGGGTATCATGTATATTTATGTTTTTATTTGGTTTAGGCTTGCCACGGGTTCCGGTAGCGAATAGCTTTCCCGTTCCCTGGCACCGGTCATGTACCCTGGGTTTGGGTCGTGACAAAAACAAACAAGAAATGCCCAGATATAATTTACCAAAATATAATCTTCATGGCAAAATGAAATTGTTTTACCCCTAAGAAATCAAACACCTGATATGCCCTCACAATCCTCTATCACCGCCCTCAGAAGAAAATACTTTCCAAGAAAACCCTTTACCTTTATCACATGAAGATAGATGCTTCACATTATTACAACTCTAATAAGGATTCGGCCCCAAACTAGTTTAATATCAAATGAATCTATTTTGAAAGAACCATTATCTTCAACAAGCTTAGAAGAATGCTAGAAGTACACAAATGATAAAATACCAAAGTTAGAAAACAATCAACCAGATGTAACCCTAGGAAGTTGTTCAAGACCAAAAGACAGAGGACATTAAAGCTTGTTGCATAGAGATACTTTTACTCGTCATCAGATGACTATCCCCAATGGAGAAAGAAATCCCAACAAATGAAGAGAGATGTTTTCATCTGCACTCAATACGCTAGAGAACCTAAAGTCTATAGGTACTTTCAAAAACTACTTTACTTTGATTGTCAAACTAACACCTTGCTAAAGAAATGCATGTATCCTTCGAGAACCAATGAGAAATAAATCGGACACTTTAAACATACCCGATGATAAATGGATAGAACTGTAAAGGCTCCAAAAAGAAAAATCCAAAGACAACCACCAATTCAGATTCAATCACTTCAGAGAAAAAGTTTTAGGAAGAAAAATCCTACATAAGAATCCCTATGAAGAGCATAACTTAATCCACATAAAAATTACAGAAGAATCTAGAACTACAGAACATTCCAAGAAAATTACAATCAAAATATGATGACGGTTATTCAAAATCATAATCTTAATTTTAGAATCCGGTGATGGCCACTAGAATTAGAATCCGGTGACAGCTATCAAAATCAAATTTTGGTGACGGCTATCAGAATCAAAATCAAAATTTTAGAATCTAGCGACGGCTATCAGAATCAAAATTAGAATCAATCGATGTCTATCAGAATCATAATCAAAATTTCAAAATCTGGTGATGGCTATCAAAATCAGAATCCAGCGATGGCTATCAGAATCATAATCAAAATTCCAGAATCTAGTGATGGCTATCAGGATCAGAATCTGACAATGGACATCAAAAATCCAATGATGGCTATCAAGAATCTAGTGGCATCTATCCAAAATATGGCAATGGCTATCATCGATCTGGTGATGACTATTGATGACTCGGTGACGGCTATCAAGAACCCGATGATGACTATCGAGAATCCGGTGACGGTGATGGCTATCAAGAATCCGATGGCGATGACTGCTATCAAGAATCTTGTGGTGGCAATGGCTATCGAGAAATCGGTGATAGCTATCAGGATCAGAATCTGGCAACAGCTATCAAGAATCCAGCGATAGCTATCAAGAATCCAGTGACGACTGTCGAGAATCCTGCAATAGCTATCTAGTATCCGATGACGGCTATCTAGATTCCAGTGATGGCTATCGAGAATCCGGTGATGGGTATTCAGAATCTAAAGATGGATATCCAGAATCAAGTAATGACTATCCATAATTCGATAACAGTTATCCATGATCCGGTGACAATAATCTAAAATCTGGCGACAGCTATCTACGGGGATGACTATCCACCCTTGAGCTATATCCTTTTCTCATTTCCTTGATTTTTTTTATGATTGTTTATGTGCTTTTATCGTTCATTTATTCACGATGATGAATTAACATTGCTAAACTCCCGACAAAGTAGGGGCAACTGTAGACACTAGTTTTTTTGATGCAGCATTGTGGAAGTGGCCTAGGAGCCCAATGATTATTACGGTCTAGAATAGACCACTCTCTATACCCAATTATTGGTGAAATGAGATGATTAAAACCAATTTTCTTCTTACGGCTCTTCGATTAATTGATCAGTTCTTCATATTGATCGGCTGATTGAACGACTTTTGGGCCCACATTTTAAATAAATTTAAATGTCCCAAACAAAGGATCAGACAGTTTATCACAAAGAGCCATTCTTCCCAATGAGCCGATAGGTCCTATGTTTGCTATCATAGTATAATTATTATTATTATTCTCTATAAAGTGACTGATTTAACATTTAAACAGTAACGGGGTACCATAATCCTCGAGACTATTTAAACAAACTTAACACACAGAAGTAGGGGGTCAATTTTTAAATGTTGGAAGAACTTAAATAGAAGAAAAAAAACACACAAAAAATAAAGAGAATAGGAGGAAGAGGAGGATATTCTGCTTCTTCAATTTTATTAAGATAATCTCTAACAATAATCAACATGGTACAAACTCATAATCTAATGGCAACCAACCATCCATAATCATTCAATCATCATCCTCATAGAATCTAGTTGTATATTTCTTACCTTTATACATTTTATGATTTTTTGTGATATTTTACTATGATTTTGAACTAACTCTATTCGACTTTTCGTTTATGTTTTTAACATCCTAGTGAGGAGGAGATGTTGTTAGAATAAAAAGAGTGGAGCTTGGAGCCATAAAACTCAACATAGAACCAAAATATGTTTTTGGTTCATTAGCCTCTAAGATCTATAAAACTCATCTCCTTAGCCTTCTTAGGGTTCCTATAGATTCTTTATGGTTGTATTTGTTGCTGTGTATATTCCATTTGGTAAATTGTGTATACAGGTTGATACAAGCTTTTGAAGTTTAGGTCCCCCAGTTACTGCACTAATCGGTGCTTTGAAGCCTTCTTACAGCTCTTTAAATAGCCAATCGGCTGATGTAATTCTTTAAATTGGCTTATCGACTGTGGTAGCAGAAATATAAATTGTTGTTGGGCTTAGGCCTAAAATGGAGAATGGTTGAATCTTCACCAAACAGCTGGTCGGCACTTTGATAGCGTACCTATGGTTGATCAACATGAAGAGCGAGGCCTATTGATATAGAGTCTCCCGAATCTTCAAGGTCAACCGATTGCTTCTTCTCTGAAGAGTTAATTGGTTGATCAGTAAGATTTCCTAACTTTATTTATTTTTATGTATTTATCACCAAAAAACTATTTAGATCAATTAACCCAATTAATTAATAAACCCGGTAAATAATAGGTTAATTAAAATTGGTAGAAAATCAATTCTCTTTTCCTTTCTTTAAGGGTGTATGGATTATATGTTTCTACCATTTGATATCCCAGGTATTTATTTGTAAATAATTAATGTGCAAAGCTCAACCCTGTAATGTAAAATTTACTAGAAACTAATTGTGGATGAAAAGCATGTAAATAAATTAAGTAAATAACTAACTTGGTAAAATATCATTAAAATATTTAGAAATCTACCATCTCAAAAAATAGCACTCAGTCTGACTACGGGTAATCAAGTAGAACTAATGCTGAGAATGAACTGGCTAGAAACAATTTAGGGATGACTATTCATCCAATATTTTAACCAGTGTCATTATTACTTTCCAGGTGATTTATCGTTTTTCTATATATTTTACCTATTTTAGGAAATAATAAACTCCTTAATTAGTTAAATGGGAATTTGCCTTAGTATGGACAATCTTATTCTAAACCTAGAAATCATCTGGTGTGATGACGAATGGCACTTCGAAGGAATACATTATTTGTTATCACTAGTCGATCCTGAAACTTTAGTTTTGAATCAGCATTTTTTATACGCGTTCCCCTGCTTTGAATAGCACAGTGAGACAGTTGCCATTTCCCTTGATATCAGAGTAACATATTAGTTGGGTTACCACCTGAGATAAACTATGATAGCTAGGAGAAGTAACATATTGGATGGGTTAATGTCTTAGCTATTATATGGTTCCTCGGTGGACTAACATATTAGATGGCTTAGCCACAAGTGAGTGAACATTATTAATCTTTTCAGTGTGTACATGATATTTATTAGAGAATTTGGTTTGATGTACTTATATTTGTCCAGAATTTGGTTTGATGTACTTATATTTGTCCGTTTAAAATTTGAAAAGTGACTATTTAATTCTTTATGATTAATTATCAAGTTTTAAAAGAATAATGTGTATTTTTTATATCTTGATATAAATGGAAGTTTGAAGTATGACTTATAATATTGTATATATGTGTGGTTTTGGTTAATGAAATGGTTTGTTGAAATATGATTATGTTTTATTAATTTGAATATTAGAGCTTGTTACCCCTTGTTAATGCTAAGTCCACTAGCTTGTTACCCCTTGTTAATGCTAAGTCCACTAACTAAGTATTTTATACTCATGTTTTAAAAATTTTATCACTTTTAATTACACTACAAGAAAATGTCATATCTGCGACCGCTTTCTGTGACGGAAAATTTGACTAAAACTACAACGGGTTCGACAATTTTGCGACCAATGGTAAAATATTATGATATTTGCATCAAAAGTAAATAGGCCGTTGCAGATTTGGTCCCAAGTTTTTGGCGGGACCTTCATGCTAATTTTTCTCCATAAGGCACCAAGAATTTGCGACAGGTGAGGTGATTCTGAGACAGATAGGCTGTCGCAAATATGCATCGGATCGAGGCATCTGATGCAGATTTGGCAGCAGAAATTGATGAATTTTCTTTAACATTCTGCGACAGGCTGGTCATCTTCTATGATAGCTTTTTCATAGCAAAAAGTTGGTATACAATATGACAGCTAGGGTTTCCTTGAGTTTTTTCAATGGCCTATTCATATTCGGCGATGATGTTTTCATCGTAAAAAGTTGGAATACGACACGACATATAGGGTTTCATAATATTTGCGACGGTTTTTTTGAGATTTAGCCATAAGTCGTGCGTACCGCCTTAGGCAAGAAAAATTTAGGTACATTTAGCATCTCTAACATTAGGAACATGGGAAGAGGTTCGGATGTTCCTAATGCTAGATATGTAAATGTACACAACTTTTTTCCTGCCCAAGGCGGGAAGCACGGCTTATGGCTTGTCTTTCAACTGCTGGGTTCCATACAACATCAAGTAAAACAACCTTTGTAGAACCCACAAGATTTATCCCCTCGGACGCATTTCTCGATGAAAGCATCACTTTTGCTCCGCTCTTTTTATCATTAATTTTTTTTAATCTACCACGGATTCTGCGACGGGATTCTGCGACGGACTAATCCGTCGCAGTTTTTCCATGATGAAATCTTCCGTCGTAGTTCTTCGTCCACATTCTTGGAATTTGCAACCAAAACAAAAATCCATCGTAAAATTCTGTAGCAGAATCTGCGAGAGACACAATTATTCCGTCGCAGAAGATCTGTGTCAACATTTTTAAAGACGGACGTTGTCCGTTGCAGAATTCGTCGCAGATTATGTTATGAGATGGAAGTTCAACTTTCTGCTACGGTTATGGTTGTCACAGATTACCTATTTTCTTGTAGTGTTAGCTGGAGTTAAGAGTTTGGAGACCTTCTACTCCCTAGTTTTCCTTCAGTGAATAGCTCCAAGGTCATGCCAACAATAACTCGTAGATAAAGCTTAGTAGTGGTGTTAAGTTTTTAAGGTTGTTAAGGTTTATACGTAGTTGGATAGACTTATGTAAAATTGAGCTTAAACTGAATTCTCATTTCTGAGTTTTTGACTTGTTTATATAAATATGTCTTCTAGATGTAATTAATCTATCTATTATAAGGTTTGTTGTTATTTTCTAAAGGTGGTAATACATGTGTGATGAGTTCTATGTACTAGTTTAGGTAAGGTTAATACATGTTTGTGTTTTAGGATGTTACAACTATCCAATTAATTTTTGTTAAATAAACTTTAATTGAGTTATCTAAATGTCTTTGTTTAATAAAGTTTGTGGAGAATATATTCCTCTTTCTATATTTTTCCTACATTGAACTTTCATTAAAAGTAAAGTTAAATATCAAAACAAATAACACTACATTGGTTGAAATATTTTGTAAATTAATATTTTATATTTCAACTCATTTAATTATATAATAATAACAAGTTTTTAAAATAAAAATGAAGTAAAGAAATAAGAAAAGCAAAGATTTAAAAAATAATAAATATATATAAAAATTAAAGTAGCTAAATTATATTGATTCACAAGAAATTGACTTTATTATTTATAAAGCAATTTCAAAGTACCTAAGTTTTTTCTTTTATTTTTTATAATGGAGACTTTTGAGCTATGGAATAGTATATATAGACGTTTTTTGTGACAATGAAAATATGAACGACTTAATGGGTGTAAAGATCTATTTTTTTTATTTCAGCAAGTATCCTAAAATAAAATTTTATACAGAAATGAAAGATTTTTTTTCTTTAGTGGAAGCAAATTTAATTGCCAATTATATCTAGATAAAAATTTAGGTTGTGGTAAAGTCCAATTTGACCTTTGCTCCTAAGATAAATTTGATACTTAACAAAAACATAACTTCCATTAAAATAATCAAAATTGGAATCAAGTGTTTGTGTACGAATTTTTTTTTTACCTTATCTTGACTTGAAAGATAACTTTCTCCCCAACCTCCAGAGGCAAGTTGCTTAGATAATAAGAAATCACAAGCTTTTCTGATATGATAGTTATTGGAATAGTTCATTCCACTAGCTAGAAGTCCTTTTATGCCAAACCATGTTCCATATATGAAACAAATTCCCCATGATCCGTACCTAATTAAAAAGTATGATGTCATTATTTTGAAAATATGTGCGCATCTATGATTTTGCATATTGAATTGAGCTTTATAATAAGTAAATAGAAGTACCATGAGCCATCAGGTCGTTGCATGCTGGTGATGTACACAGCTGCATTATTAATACAAGCCTTTATTTCTTTATTTCTATGTCCTGGATATAGCTTCATGAATGCTTTTAGGCATTGAATTGCAGCTGATGTGCATTCTACATACCTATAAGTGCATAACATGTCAGCCAACAAACAAGTTATAATCATAAGGCCATATGATCAGATTTTCCCTCTAACTTGTGATAAAGTTAGGTTGAGCTTAATGATTGTATATATTAACTTAATTAACTTTATTTATCTATGTAAATTTAGACTAGTAGTCATATTTTCCTCCCTCTCTTTCCACTTATAAATTTTTATTTTGTCTTATAAATGAAATTTGTGAGTGTCCCTCTAATATATATTGTCATATAATTGATAAGCTTGATTTTTTAAAAAATATTTCACTTTGTAATGTAAATATTACTCTTAAAGAAGTTGTTTTTAAAAATAAAGAAAGAATATTTTAATTGCAATGCATATGCAGACATTTCTCTTGTGAAGTTAAGATATAGGATTTTATTATAATTTAACTATGAAATGCTTTAATAATCTTACTGATGGTCTATCATGATATCTTCAAATATTTCTGCTGGATTAATCATCTGCAATTTATTCAAACAATGTTAATTGAGATATTAAATTGATTAATTTATAAACCAAATAAAAAAGAAGCAAAATATAAATGTTTTACCTCTAACCAATTATAAGATTTGGTGAGCTCATATGATGCGAACCCTCCATTTGTATTCTATAACAGATTTATGAAATTGGTTAATCATGTGTATTAAATTTATAATCTAATTACTTAGTAGAGTTTATTTTTTAAATGTTTGTTTAGATTTAAGAATTAAAATATTACATGATTTGTTATTATGTAAATCCATTAACATATGGTTTCTAAGTGTTTTATGAAATTAGTTAATAAAAAATATATATGAATTTTCAAATATCATAAATATGATAATTATTTTAAATCTAAATCCATGGCTACATTTGTAAGAATCTAAACATGTATAGTAAGAAGTCTTTGATTTGTTTTACATCAAATAAAGCACAAATTTATCCTATCAACTATATCAAATTGTTAGTATTTGAATTCATTTTTTATAATAATTCCAGTATCAATTTTTTCTAAAACAAAATATCTCAATATGCTGTAGAATGAATATAGAATTTAAGAAATGAGTATCCTATAGTTTTGGTCGATGAAGTTACCACTTAATTTTATAAAGTATAAAAACTTATAATTCTTAATTTCTTTTATCACTTCATTTTACTTTCATTGTGACGATTGGTCACTTGTCATATTCCAATAATAAAATACTAATATATCTTAAAATTGGTTTTTATATATTTAAAATGATTGTTCATATTAATATAATATTTTGATGAAATAATAATTCCTTTATGAATTAGTTGTTAGACAATTACTTGCATTTAAATTGAAAGTTGGTTATACCTACCAATTTTTAGAGACCAAGTATAACACTAACCAAATAAAGATAAACCTAAATGAAATAGATTATTTAACAATACATACATACACACACACATGTAGCTTTAAGTTATAAAAAGAATAATGACATTTATGTTGAACGATTTTTTAATTTCAGAATATGACTCTTAGTCCTATCTACTTTGTGAGTAGGAATTAAATATGTATTTTTTTTTGTCTTAAAAATGACCTTAATGTCTTTTAAAATTGTTCTTTTTGACCTTTACTTTTAATAGCTAAAATAAAAGGCTTAATTTTATTTTTGCTAATGTGGATAAAAGTATGGACAAGTGTTGGTCAATACAAAGAAAAAGAGCTCATAAGTGGAAAAATATAGTCCCAAAAGTCATAATCTTCATTTAAACAAAAATATGAACACTTGTGCATGATTAACAACACAACCAAAATGACTTTTTATTGTATTATCATCATTAGCTCCCAAACTATGCCTTCATTTCTTTCTCTTTTGTTTAACAAGCAGTAAAATATACCTTTGAATAATTTTAATTACTATTTTTTGATTTCATCATAAAGTCTAGATGCACAATAATTTTAAATCATCATCTTCTCATGTGCCATAACCACCAGAACCATAACACCAGTTTGATTATCACATGGCCTATAAGTTTTGTTTATCATTATTGACAATAAAATGGAAATAAAATGCAGCTTATTAGAGTATTCATTTGATATTTGATTAAAAAAAAGATAACGAAGCATCTAGATCACCATTAATTCTCTTTTAAATTTCTTTAAAATTCAAAATTTCTTGTTCCCAGATTTTAAGTTGATTATCACGGCAATATTCATGACCTTATTTAATCATATTAATCTTGATTTAATTCTTGTAATATCAAATTTAAAGGTAGAATCTTAGTAGTCAGGTCACTATCTAACATGGTCACTTACGGAATATTTACTGTTAGAGATAGTAATGCCATGGTAGCAGGCTTTTTATAGTGAAAAGAGGATCCATAGAAGCAGAGACAAAGAAAAAGAGAGTTATAATTTATCAATAGTGGTATTTTTCTACAATTGATGTGAAATAATCCATGCACGATGTCTATTTTAGCTACTAGTACAATGAATGTTGGGTTTTGAAGAATGTATATTGATACTCAAAGCATCGATAAAAGTAATATAAAGAATTGAGTGTTTAATGTTTGATATTTAGGGAAAAGAAATTTTGCTTGCTAACTTTAAAAAGGGTTTCTTTTGGTATCAATTATATTTTTAGAGCGTATTGATATTATTAAAGAAATACAGGTTCATGAGGAAAAGGTTAAAGCTATATATCACTTATTAGTCGAAGCTTAATTGTATTAGTGAGGTTATAAGTTTTCATGGTTTCACTTGTTTTATAAGAGATTGTAAAAGATTTCAGAAGTATAGTTGCACATTTTGATTAAGATAGCTCGGAATATGTAGATTTTAAAAGGTAAAATGACCAAGAGAAGGCATTTAATTTTCTAAAATAAAAAAATAAAATTTGCACCTATTTGGGTTTTACTAACTTTAACTACAAGAAAAAACCGGATTAGCAGCGGACTAATTCCGTTGCTAATCATCAAAAATCCGTTTCTAATTGGATTAGCAACGGATTTAGTAACGGATTATGGCCGTTACTAAAAACCTCGTGGCTAACTTATAATCCGTTGCTAATTTAAATTTCCATTACTAATTAGTACCATATTGGTCTGTTGCTAAATCCGTTGCTAATTAGTAACGGATATGTCCGTTACTAAATTATATGCAACAGAATGTTGCATTTGAAGAGGATAAAATAAATTCGTTACTAATTCCGTTACTAAAATTAGCAACGAATTTAGTAACGGAAATTTTCGTTACTAATTCTCTTTTTTTAAAAAAATTAATTAAAATTATTTTAAAAAACTAAAAAAATAATACTCCTCAAATCTTATAAATTATATCTTTAAACCTCATTATTTAGTCAAATCACCCCACTTCCGAGTACCCTGGGTTGAGCACGCTTAACTTTGGAGTTCCTTCAATCTGCCTTCCATTTATGTTGTTGATGATATTTGTTATATGTTTTATCAAAATATATTTATTATATAAACATAAAATTAGGCTTAGCAAAATAAAAGAAATTATAATCACAATTATAATTATAATTATAATTATAATTAATTATAACCATAATTATTGAATATAATTATAATTCTTATATATATGATTAATATCATATTATAAAATACTTATTTACACTTAAGTATATATATCTGAAAAAATTTTATTTATAAAAATATTATAAAACTATAAAAATATATTTATTAATAATTATGTAATCAATAATAGTGAATTATTAATTACTAATTGTATTAATTATATAGTTAATAATTCTATTAATTAAATTCATTACTAATTACATAATTCATAAAAATATATTTATTAATTATTATGTAATTATTTATCAAATATAGTTATTAATTACAAATTATATAATTATATTAATCACTAATTATGAATAAGTAATAAAAATA
>CANYLF013059834.1:0-10236 GCA_948193215.1 Bocquillonia castaneifolia
TTTAAAATGATTACTCATACATGAATAATAAATTCAATAAAATTAATTATTTATAAAGTTTAATATTAAATTTAAAAAATTTTCAAAAAATATCATAAAAAAATCAACATCAAATAAATCATGCATTGCAGTGGACTACAACTAGTTTTTAAATAATTGTGAGAACAAATACGATAATAGAATGCAGATATGAGTAGAGTTTAATGCAAAATCACATTTACATGTTGCCATTCTTACATCTAACAAGCAAAAATGAAGCAAGATCTGAGATCAAGGACTTCCATAGCCAAAGCAGGACTAGGATTCTCTCAAATGATTTATAACATGCTCAAATGAGGTCAAGAAAAATGGGATACAACTAAAGCTCCACATTAAGCCACCAATCACCTTGACCTCTCTGCAAATATTACAGAGGAAATTCATGATGCTGAACGTTAGTGATATCAGAACATCTGAAATACCTCTAGACCAAAATCACTTCTAATTTCGCACATGGGTTGCTCTTCAAGTGATTCTGGAAATCAGCATCACTGTTAAATCTGAAAGTATACAAAGCCTGTCTCTGTGTCATGCCTACTGGATATATTCTGTAGACCTTATAATCATCTCCTCCGCGAATGCTTTCAGGTCTTTCGTTCTTCCAAATGGGTACATGTTTCATTGACTTAAATTTCTTAAGCACTTCAGCTTCCAGGGCATTGAGGGTCAAATTCCTAGACCTGCACAGCATGTTTTTATTAATGCATTTTTTATTCTGACGATTTAGTTAATGTCTGCTTTTTCTGCAACACATTTTGAACATATTGAAGCTAGTATGAATGGAAGTTTACAAAACCCTGCACTTCTGAAACTGATGAGATTACCTCAAGAAAATAGACACCATATCAAATCTTCCTCTTTCTCTTACATATAAATGATATACAGTCTCTGAGCCTTTGGAGCATTTGCAGGGTCGTTTCTTGAATCCTGGGCTACGTTCTTCTTTCTCCCGAATCACAGTTGCCAAGTGAAGGCAAAGACGGCATGATGAGTGTACAGCTGCCATATCCAGCAGGGCCTTGAAGGAATCAGATGGACCGTCATACTTCCACCTGATTAATCAGAATTCTTCATGAGGAAAACATTGTGAAATAACAGATGACATATCCACAAGAGGCACAAAAGAATGATGATGGTAGTATCAAGTTATCAACCAAAGAAATATAAACCATCATTTTGCCATATCAGGAAGAATAGTACCTTAATGATTGATTGTATGCATCAGGGTTTTCTGCAAGATATTTCATTGATTTTGCAACTGAACCAACATCTTCTATTGACTTGATATGTAAAACTGAACCAGATGCAGGAGCAAAGTCTTGAATATTTGGAGCACCAACGACAACAGGAATGGTCCCTACAAAACTTACAATTTCAGTTACTTTGTTCCTACAAAACTTATAATTTCAATTACTACTTCTTGACCTTTTAAAAGTTTCCAATATTACATAAACATCTTTAAATCTTTAATATTTATTCCAATTAATTATTTCTCAGGTTGAAAGAAATTGTTTGCCTTTTTGAGGCAACCTTTTATGCTCAGAAAATATTTCTCAGACACAAGTTTATAGGTCCCACAATTAATGATGCCATAGGTCACTTAGGTATAAAAACACCCACACACACAGACACTGTTGTAGTTCTCATACCGGCAACAAGAGATTGGAAGAATTTTTCAGTTACGTAATCCTCCTCATTTGAGTTCTCGAAAGCCAAGCTAAATTTATAGCGTTTCAGAGCCTCCACTTTGTCCACTGCAAAAAAATGGAAATAAAAAACGCTCATAGCAGAACAAATAATTATGCAGAATTCCAGCCAAACAGATGTATGATACAACTGATGATATAAGGTGTTAAGATTAAAATTAAGGATTTTTTTTTCACAAAATCATGGCAATCACTTAACAGATATGCTTTGTAGCACAAGATAATAAATAAACATTACAAGGAACTGAATATCCAACAATAGGTGGTAGCGAACTCTTCCTATATTAGATCCTGAGCAAGATTTTTTTTTTTTTTAAACCAAGAACATCTACTCAAATGGATGCATGGAGTTTCAAGAATGGATACATCAATAATAAAAGCTGGAGATGAATAAAAGAGGAATGTGTTGCTTACCTCTTCCATCACGATTCCGATGGCAACCACCATAAGAATCTATTGGGATATTTTCCTTTTCAAGTCCCTCAAGAGCTTGAAGACGAAAGTTGCGAGCACCACAGTTAGAAATGAAAGCAGCTGCTAGTCCTTTCTCAGTCTTTGGCTGCACGGGAGCCATGATATCATACTCAGCCCATGAAAAGTATCCAACTGGAACATCTGATGACAAACTAGTAGTCATTACAATATTGTAGCCCCTCCTAATTCACAGGAAAATCAAAACATTAGTTTTCCTCCCAATTTTGAAAATACACTCCGTCCCATTTTAAAAATCCCATTGTGCTTTTACACACAGTTTAAGAAGACATAAATTTGTTTATCCTTATTAATGAATGTCTTGTAAATTGTGTTTAAAGATAATAGTTATTATTTAAAGAATGTATGGGGGTAGAAAATGAAGATTCAACCTAAATGTTATTGGAAATGTAAATGGTACTTTAAAATGGGACATCAAAAAAAGCACAATGGTACTTTTAAAATGGGGCAGAGGAAGTAAATGAAGTGCAAGCTTCATTAACAAAGAAGATGCGAGCCCGCACATATAGAGAAAATGGCAGGATTTGTAAACGAGAACAGATTTAAACCTTTAAAAGTATGCAGATATATTCCTTCTCACTAGAAAACTTGTAATCCAGCAGGCATTCAAGTGGAGACAAGCTTTAAAATAATTAAACTACCAATTATTGACTTGAAATTACACTTAAATTTCAGCAAAACTAAACATATGCGATTCACTTCCACATAGAAAGCAATAGCAAAGATTTATGAACACTAGACACAACTGACAACATCTGATGCTTGCATATGTCTTCTTATTGCCTTAAAACCAAACACTTCTCTTTTCAATACAACAAAGTCATTTATTATCAATTGTGCTTACCCACCGTCGTGCCTGAGCAATATTGTTCTCAGCATAATACTGAGCAGATTCCATTGATCGGAGCACACTAGCTGTTCCACCTTGGTGTGCTCCACCAAATGCAGCATCAGGTTTTCTTTTGGCATTAAAACTGAAATCGCATCCCACAGCACAAGTATTCCAGTCCTACAAGAAATTGTACAAACATGTATGTGAAGAAAATGGCAAGACATCAGCAGAAAATCATATAATCACCAAAATTTTGTTGAAACATTCGACTTGTACAGACAGTTGAAGTAGGAAAAAAAAAATCTTATAATATCACAAACATGATTATTAATTAATAGTAAATGGATAAAAGTTAGGAAAAAAAAACATCAGCCATTAAGCAATCACAAAAAACCCAATGAATTAGATTAACATGATTTCTAGTTTCTGCCAAACAAATCTAATGGCCTCGGTCCATGTGTTCTTTCTGCCAAGACCAGCTCTAACAAGGAACAAAATGGAGAACAAGTCCACACTTGTAAAAAATGAACATTGGAATTAAGAATCAACCAAAATGACCTACCTAATACTTAATCCTTCAAACTAATTGGAGTCTCAATTAAGCTAGAAACAGAATCCTGACTAGTAAAACTCACAAGTTGAAACAAAAGTGCATAAAGCAGAAAAACAAATAGAAATGAAAAGGTAACAATAATAATAAAAAAAAAACATGGTAAAGAGTTTAACAAGAAGCAAACCTTCTCAGCACCAGTAACCAAGACAGGCTCTTTATCAAAATCCCTTAAATAAACAACAGCATCCTCTTTCTCCAACCACTCCTCACAACTATCTAACTCCAAATTTGTATCAGGCATTTCCTGCCAATCCTCCCTGGTTAAACCCAAACCTCCATCAGGAAGTGATTTATAAAACAAACTATCAGCCCAATCAACTAAAACAGCATTATGAGCCATATCAAGACGACCCAGAAAGCAAATCTCAGCTACAACAACAAGAACAATAAAAACAGGCAAAAAGTTTGACCATTTTTTCTTTTTAGTAGCTAAAACTGAAGAATTAGCACTAGAAGATGATGATGAAGCATCCAATAAGGGTAACACTTGTTGAGTTCTTGACCCTCTTGAATTCGCTAAACCACCCATTGATTAAAGATCCAATCTTTTCAACTGGGTATCAATCTAATACTGATAATATTACATGGGCTCTGTTAATTATGGTGTTTTAAGTCATTTTTTAATGGGAAATTTTGTGGGTTTTTAAAAAGGAAAAAGCTTTTCGCTTAAAATTTAAAGAAGAATGTCTGGTTGGGGTTTTAAGGGTCAATGGAGAAACATATATTAACGTAAATAAAGGAAAAGACACCGTATGGAGGCTGTTAGACGGAGGAGGAGAAGTACAACTGCACTGCAACTGGTTGTGACACGTTTCTTTAGAATCTTTTAACCAATCAAAGGCTAACAACTAGGACTTGTTTCTTAAGACTTCAACCAATCCATTTTTATAATACAAAATCCCATTTAAACTCTTTGAATCCATTTTTTTTTAGTATAAAATCCATTTTATTTCCTTTATTTTTGTTTTATGTTATGATTTTATGGTAATCAATTTGGACCCTTTCTGCCCCTTAAAAAAATTTTTTGGACCCTTTCTGGAATTTAACTACAGTTAAACCTGCATAAAATTTTATCAATTTATAAAGTTGTTATTATTTAGCTCTTAGTTCAAGTTGGGATTATAAAAATGTATTATATTATCGATACTATTAATCTATGGAGATTTTACCATACTTTCACTATTTTTTTTGAGGAAATATACTTTCACTAATTTTAATTTTGAAGAAGTAAAGAAATTAATTTTTTTTTTATAAAAAAATATCTAATTAAGTTAAGATGTCTATTTTCATAGGTATAATTTAATGGTTGGTACATTTATTCTCGGTATGAGAATTTCATATTCAAATCCCTTTGTGAAATTCAACAAATAATTAAGACATCTCAATGTTAAAAAAAATATTAGTTTAAGAAATCTAATATCATGACCTAATTGGAGTTATACTATGAGTAATAAAAGAAAAGTTTGATTTAAACAATTTAAAATAGTTTTAATTTCTGGTGTTGGCCTCAAAATAATAATTAGTTAGAGCTAAAGGATGTTGCTATATTACAATACAAGAAAAGGATGGGAGTGTGAATTATTTTCTACTCAACCACTTTTCATACACTCAACTTACTTTCCTATTTGATGCAATTATGCTTACAGCTACCCTCAATAAAAATTTAATAATATTTGTAACATGCAAAATATGGGTTGTTTTCTGCCTATCCCTCTCTAGAAATAGAAAGATAGATAGATTATGCACATTTGAAATGTAAACTTTATCTAAGTGCTGATTATGATTAAAGAGTTGCATAGTAATGCAATATAATGAAAGATTGATGTGTGTTGGATTTCGATAAAATAGTGATTTAAGAGCAGATCTAGAAAATCTTATTTATTTTAATCACACATGAACTCTTACCTTTTTTTTAAAAAAAGAAAAGATATCGGTCCTTTTGGAAGAGGCCAAGAAGCTAAAAGGGTAGGCTAATAGATGCAGTTGAGTTTTTAGTGCTAATTTGTATTGCTGGCTTGTAATTCAGATTGTTGGTAGTCTGTTTTCTGGAGGTCTGTTGGACTTGTGACATAGACACACCTGTATTACATCCACATCTTGGATAAGTCTTTTTTTTTCTTCTCATATACTGAAATAAGATGTTGCAATATGCAAATAATGCGGAGAGTTAAATCTCCTACTAGAAAATTTACAAACTCTTTAACAAATATGTGAATTTGAGCAAATGTTGCCAAGAAGATGCACTTCCCATACTGCAGCTCCAAAAATAATACAACCATATGAATTGTAATTTTCATATTCTACATCCACAAAAGGTTCAATGTTTCTCTGTCAATCTAATTTAATGTACAAAACTGGGTTAAAGGCAAAAACAAAAACAAAGGAGAAACTTATATCACAGTGAATCAGCTTCCTGTTCTACAAAACATACAAATTTTTCACATGCCTAGAGAATTTTTCCAGAAAAGAAAAACCTACATCATTAGTAGTTATCAGCGAGAATTATATTCAACAAGATTGAGTTGTAAGATTTTGGAGGTTCATCTCTCAGAATGAATCTTTAACTGGACAATATTAAGGACTCGGCATTCCATCCTGTTTTGGTGCATTAAGAGTCCAAGGTTAACTTCAAACTTCATTTTCAACTTAACTCCCTCTTAAGAAATAATGAAGATCGACGGATGAAACTATCAGGGTTTTCTGACAGCAGCTCTTGATGCTCCTGGTCTTCTCTTTCACAGGAGGCTTTACTTACTGTTGAAACTTTACTAACAGTAGAATTCCCAAACACTACAGCTTTAAAAAAAAAATTGGAGCAAAAAGTTCATAAAAAGTGAGGAGACTTCCTCCACTGAAACTTTTTGAACACCCCAACTCCGATTTGCATGTGTTAATGTTGGAAGTTAGCATATAAATAAAGGTTCAGTTCTATCAAATTACTTGATCATTGCTTGAAGCATCAACCTCAACTATCTCAACCTCTTCACTGAGGCCATGCAGCTTGAATTCTCACCTTGGTCTTCATCGAAAAAGTTCTGATCCGAAACCTCTGCAGGAAACCAAATATTCAAATCAAAGACACATTTTGAAATATGTGCTCGAAAACAACAATTAGCAATAAATTGAACCTGCTAAAGCTAGGGGAATAGCTGCAGTAATCACAGGTTCTAAGGTTTTCAAGGATAGAACAAAGTCATATTGCATCATGCCACATGATTTTACATTTTCTGAGCAAAAAGAAAACCGATAGCCAAGAATGTAGTTTGCTCCATCACACAACCACTTAGTAGCATTGCACTGCAGAGTATATTTCTAAATATGAAACTAAATTTTGAGGGTGCAAGAGAAAAAACACGATACTGCTATTATTCCTTTTCTACTCCTCAAGTCGATTACGAAAAAAATATAGGACAAGAACAAGCCTTCAACAGTCAATAGGCTTTGGTTCGGTAAAACTTCATTAATGTCAGGGTTCTGGATCAACATAAAAATGAGAAACTGAAAGCCTCTAGATAGGTTAAGGGGTGAATATTATGTAGCCAGAATGACATAAATATAAACATCTGAATTATCTGCTTCGTCTGCCATCATAAAGTTTACTATACGTGTTTATGCAATAGAAATAAATTGTCTAGTGCAAGACACAGCATCGGAGACAGAGAAGAGGAACATTATGCAATACATATAGAACAGAGATATCAAGTCAGAAGACAATCATCAACAGGAAACAGTAATCGGAAGCATCTAGCACTATGAGATTAAAAAAAACTGCATGCTATAGAGAGCATTCCACAAAATGTTGTTATTAATACCCAAGGCAATGTCAACAGAATTATGACAGCGCATGCTACATGCAGAGTGCAGTTCTGAACTTCTGGCCAATCCACAGCAAACACCAGAATTCCCTCCTGCTCGAACCCTTTCACTAGAGTGTTCACTGCACTGTAAATCATAACACGCCACGACACCCTGCTTACTTGCAGAAGAAAAACGGCTTACGCATGGATTTCCCGTAATAAAATGAGAATCGGCTGTACTTTCCTGAAACATTAAAAGCAACAATAAAGCAACACAAAAAAACATCATATAATACAATAGAATATAAACTCCTGCAGCAAAGTGGAAGAGTAATTAAAAAAATCACACACACATGCATATATAATTTAAGGGTACCATCTCCAATTTGCAGGTTGCTACCCCTACCCGTTTTCTAGCTTCACATACCTAGGACGTACAAGGGGAGAGGCTGGCTAACCTTGTGGGAAGAACTGCAACTACTGATAGGCAGTTTATGGGATGAATTCGCCCGCCTGAAGGTCCGACCACCACGCAAAGCAATGGAATGGTGCAACTGATTAACAAATGAGGCTTCTAAAGAATCAAGATATAACCTATGCTTCTCATCTGTCCACACTGCACTTGTGCCCTGCCATTACCATATACATCCTCATAACAATCTATTCAACAATTATTACTTAATAATTAAAAGAAGAAGAAACATCTTACACTCTCATCTCAAATTGCAGGCATCATCATTTCACTTCTTTAAAAAAAAATTAAAAGATATATAATATTAAATTAATTAACATCTATATCTAATCACAAAAAATAACCATAATTCAGTGTGATTATTTCATTTTCTTTAAAAACCTAAAATAAATAAATTGTGAAATTAATTAGCAAAAAAACAAAACAAACAGAGATCTCTCATTGTTACATCTTTCTTGTAAATAATTTTGTTTCTTAATATAAAAACTAAACAAAAACAATACTAAGAAATTAAAAAAAAAATTACCGGAGCAGAAGAAGAAGAAGAATCAACGGTAATGGCGGAGGACGAGGAGACGGAGTAGGAGTTAGTCAACGGTGAAAGAGAAGGAAATTTCCGCCTGAGATTCTCCATTTGATCACTAAAACAAAACGCTTGTTCGGTTCTTCAAAGAGAAAAGGAACTCTCCGATTTATATATTTTTATTTATTTATTAATTTATTTTAGAAGGAAAAAATGAGAGAAAGAAAGAAGAGAAAATGAGAGAGAACAACAGAGAGAGAGAGAGAGGAGAGGCGGTGTTTGTGGAGAGAGGAAGCCAACATGGCAAACGCTTTTTACACGTGTAATTAACTTACACGTCATCACTCTTTTGTCTTTTTTATATTTTTTATTTATTTATGATTCATCATGATAATATCTTTTGCCAATGTCAGCCAGATATTTCTCTCTTCCTTTCTTTTTCTTTTTATTTGGCCTGATATTTTGTTGGTTTACATTTACTCTAAATCGAATCAGACCCGCTGATTCAACTGAAAGTCAATAGTTATTCTGATTCGAAAAGAGATTGAAAATTAGAAAACTGATTAAATTAAAGTTTGACTAATCAAACCACATTCTTACTGGTGGCTTAAAAGCCGAATTATCATTGAAAAGTCATAATTTTTTTTCAAAATGGTTATGTTTTAATGTTGGTTGAACCAGTTTAAATGATTAAACCATGAGCTAATAGCCGATACAAATTTTAAAATACTACCCTAGATTTTATGGATTTTGAATAGAAATGAAATCAAAACTAAATTAGTAATTCTAAACTTTAAATTGAAATCCCCCCTCTCAAAAAAATCAAATTGAAACAATTTTTAGTCTTAAAATCAAAAACCATCATGCTAAATAAAAAAAAGAATTGAAACTTGCAATTATGATTTGATTCTAATCTAAAACTAAAATTGAATTGAAATTATTGTATCTAAAAATTAAACCTAAAACTGTCTTTTAAAATAGATAACAGATTTTTAAAAGAGACACTACCGGTTCGATTCTAATTCTCAGTTGTTCCAAGGGGTGGACACAAGACTAATAAATACTCTTTCTTGTTGTTTTTTGTCTCTAATTCAACAATTGAACATAGTACAATCTCTACATAAAAATACTTTATTATGGGATAGATTCTATACAGGAATAGAAAATTTTGATCTCTACTTTCACTTGTTAGTTATAAATAAACTTCTATTAAGTTATATAAACTTCTATTAAGTTATAAACTCTAAGTAATTATAAAATTTATGAGATTGCAATTGAGGTTTTAACATAATTATTAAGAAAAAAAGTGCAAAAAAAGGGGTCAGTGTATATGTGTTTGCGTGGTAGGTCACTTGATGCCACGCAATAGCTATAACTATTGGTGGTGGTGGTGGTGGTGGGCACTGGGCAGGGCTTGTTTAGCTAGCAGCTAACTTTGGCCCTTAAATTGACAGATTCTAAGGATGAGTGTACCTTTTTTTTGCTACTGCTAGCTTGGTGATCTCTCAGCCATATGAAACCATCTGTGCCTATAATGCACTTCTTGTATTTTTGCTATGCAAAATTGTAATAAGTACTATAATTTTAAGGGATTATCAAACTAAAATATCAGGAACTAGCTAAGACATAATAACACAAGAAATTTGATATTTTTTAATTAAAGGAATACGTCATAGACATCAATATGACGAAGCTATTTTAAGAACTAAAATCCATAAAATTACAACAATTTGTACTCATAACATATGGGTGTTAAATTTAG
>CANYLF013060553.1:0-11251 GCA_948193215.1 Bocquillonia castaneifolia
TTATATATACATCCACACATTCTCATTATTTAACTCTAATTCCATTTATTTAATTATTTACCATTAATTATTTACTTATTAATAAGTTAACTTATTTATAATACCATTTAACCAAATTACATTATTACATACCATTTTTCATTATTTTAACTATATTTATATGTTTACCTTATTTATCAAAAACATATATATTCACTAGCCAACCATTTCTATCTTTTATATTAAAATTATATCTAATCCTACTATACTCAATTTTACATCCATATTAATAATCATAATAAATCCAAATAAATTATTATAAACTATTTTCTAACTTATTTTCATCTAGTTAACACCTAAACAATCTATATAAGGCTTAAACATATTAACCCTAGCATTTCTAACATGTTGCGGAATTTTCCATACATCGCGTTTTAACTTCGGGAATTTTTAATTTAAAAACTACAACTACTTTCCCTATAATGTCTTCATGAAAGTAGTCCGAAATAATTTTACGGAATTTTAAAAAATAGTTTCGGGTCTGTTCGGAGTGGGCCCTATAGCCAACGCTCAGGACTGTGCGTGGGCTCCACACGACGTCACGTGGTGGTGGCTGTTGGCCACCAAACCAAACCAGATGGCATCACAACTCACCGAGTAACCCTCCTACATGACTCACGCACCACGAAGACCTCCACAAACGGCGGAACAAGCTCAAGGCTGAAACTCCCCCCAAACTCCAATCTAGCACCTCTGTTGTCTGTTAAAGTCATGGTCTAGGTGATTCAGCACCTCTTCACACTGAAAAAGCCATTTGCAGCTTCAGACGACATCAAAAATGGTTGGAGATGGCGGTTCGACGTTGACAGCCTCCGTCGGATCTTCAAGAGCTGCCAACTCCGTCCACCGGCAACCAAAGTCGGGTTTCTAAGTGTCAAACAACTAGTGGTGAAGTGGGCTTCGATTTGGTTACTACGGCAGTGATGGGGGTGGCCAGAGTAGGCTGATCAGAGAGAAAAATTGGGGCGGTTTATTGTAGTTATGTGGGTGAAAGTTCAGGGACAAAATTGATGTTTTCTGAAAACTTTTTCCATTTCATCCATGTCCCCCAGCAGTTTATATATATATATGATTTATTTCTTAAGTATTATTATTAAAAAAAATTTTCCCTAGAAGCTTCTACACACTTATTATTATTAATATTTATTTGTTATGTAAATAATTCCTTATGTTTTACAAAATTAGCAAAACAATTAAAATTTAACGCCAAAATAAACAATAAAACAATAGAATTATCTATAAGGCTCCAACAATTATAAAATTATAATTATAAAATAAAATATAAGTAATTTTAATATCAAGATCTAAAATTTATACAACTAAATTTCAAATCTTTATTTTAATTTAATTAATATCAAAATAAATTTCTAGATATACTTATAACTATAAAATAGTTAATATCATTTTTCTAAATAAAATAACTTACCTTAATACCAAAATATAATTAAAATATGACTGTCATAAAAATGTAAGAAATTATCCACTATTATAATTATTCTTTTATATTAAAGAAAATTAAACTTTTGTATGCAAAAAAAATTAAAATCCAGCTAAAATTAATTTATTAAAATTTTGAAAAATACTTGGTATTACAAAGGATGAGTTGTACTTCATGTGTCAATATAAGCACTAGGCAAATTTAAGAAATTAATACTTCATCCGTCTTAAAACTATATGTCGCATGCACATTTAAATAAACATAAGAATCAATAAAATTAGATTCTCTAAATAAAATTATACTACTACTAACTAGTCCACTTTTTCTAAAATATTACCAGTAGAACTTTAAAAATCCTTAATGAGCTAAAATATATAACATTATTGAGAATTTTTAGGTAATAAATATGAGTATTTTAGGTAGTACAATGATATAATTAATAGAATGTGTATATTATTTTAGAATATTTTAAGTGAGAAAAATGCATATGATTTAATGATAATGGGAGTATAAATTTTTAAGAAAGGATGAGTTATACTTGGTGCATCAATGTAAATACTACTTTCTCACCAAAAAAAAAATTAAAAAGAATGAAAGAAAGAAAAGAATTACACATATAACAAAATCTAAATTGTTTAAGGTGTGGATAATAGTCAATTGCTCAACCAAGTTAACCTCAAATAGAAGACTTTGTCAACCAACTGAAGTTAAGTTAAGATTTTTATATAAGTTTAAGTTAAAGATTTTTATATAAAGTTATTTTTTGTACATTAATTATTTTTTTAAAATGTATATTAATTGTTTTAGAGTGTCACGCACAATGCATTATTTTTATAGATAATAGAAACTACCAATCTCTATAGATATAGAATAATAGACGTGCAGGTAAGGTTATTGTGAGTTGTGACTATGAATCCATTACAACATGCAATAGTAAATATCTACCATTGCTAGGTGATCATGCCATTTGTGCTAATATATTCATAGAAGACTAATAACTTCATTTTCCTAAAATGAAGGAAATAAATTTGGATGGAGATAAAATAATATATCTAGTGATCATGTTCTACCAAATTTAATTTTCAATTGGCTTTATATAATAATTATTTATTATTTCAAAGATCAAGCAAATAAAATAAAATGAAGATCTGCATACGATTTTTTTTTATGAAAAAGAAAGGTATATGCTTTTTTTTTGGATCTCGGGTAGGGATGGCAATGGGGAAGGTATTCCCCATTACTTATGGCTTCATGGGAATTCGTTTCTAATGGGACGGAGAGTGCTATCCCGACCCCATGGGGATCCCCATATCCGATTCCATGGGGACCCGTTATGTATACATGTATATAATTTTTTTATACATAAATATATAAAATTATATAATAAAATATAACTTTTGACTATTATTAAGAAATATATTTATGTAAATTAGTTTATTTAATTGAAAGTATAATTTATTATACAATGACATTTAGAAAACTAAATTAATTACTTATAGTTATTGTGATCATATGTTTATTAAATTCGATCTACTAAACTTTTTTACATATGATATTTAGATTTTTAATAAATGATATATTATATTATTATTATTGTTATTATAATTTTATTTTAAAGTTATATATATAATTTCTTAAATAAATATTAATAAACATTTAAAAAAATAATCATAATAAATGGGGAATGGGTATCCCCATCATGGGAATTCCCACGAGTGTGGGTATGGGGACAATTTCAACCCCATTAATGAAATGAGGATAGGGATGGGGATAAGATGGAGACGGGGATGGGTGAAGATTTCAACATCAATTATCAAATGTCTCAAGTAATAGATTAAGGGATAAACATTTACTTTCTTCATCTAAAAAATGATAGTTTTGAAGGTTTGTTTGTTCTAAATAAAATTATATATGAAGTAATTCAACATTAAGTGATTAGATGTCAAATATACGCTTATCAAATAGCAATGGACTCTAATTTTACTATTTTTTACTCATTAAATAAGAATATTTGTAATATTATATTTAATGACTAACCAAATTAATCTACCTAATTACTGAAAGAGTATATAATTAAACTATTAAAGTAGGGCAATTACGGAAATAAAAGTAAAGAGGGTGCATTTTGAGTGGTCGTATATTGTATTCTATGGAAGCTACTATCAAGCATAATTGATTGTTTTTTTAAAGGCATAGCTAGTAAAAGAATGCATAACAAAGCACACACTAAAGCCAAATTAAAGTAAGTAAACTATATATGACCAAATTAAAGAACTTGTAATTATAAATAAGCCTACACACATTAATGTTTTCCCTAGGTATACTATGTGATCAAAGTGTTACTTGGAAAGCAATAAAGTAAAAGAATGATTCTCTCACAGTGTACACACTCTGCGATTTAGGACAAGTAGGTCCAAATTGATATATAAAATTTATAGCTGCAACAAAAAGAAAAATAAAATTAGTTTAAGGTCACATGGCTTGCAAGAGCTGAAGACCATCTATATATGTATCATGACTTTTGAGGCGTTCAGTTTCCCAATTCTCACTATATGACGATGACATGGGTTAATAATTAGTTGTATGTATCTCAATGTGATACAGCTAATAAGGTATCTACAAAATATGTCCAAATCGAGAACTGATGAGTTAGGTCAATGGAAATGTCATTTTTGTGACACAGCATTTGTTTCAGTTCTAGCTATGTATTTTTATGCTTCCCGGCCTTGAGTTACTGGTTTCTTATGATGCTCTTTTTATGGGATGAAGTTCTGGAAGGCAAGACCATGGTTTTAAAACTAGATTGGACCGGTTCAATCATGAACCAATGGCTAGTATGGTCTGAAAGAAGCGAAAAAAATTGGGACTCTCAGTTGAACTGTGAGTTGACCGGTTCAATTGGTTTTGAACTGGTTAGAAGGTGTAAACTAAAAAAAATAAAAATATGTATCAAAAATAAAGTAACTTAGCCTATTCAAACTGATCAAACCGACAATTGAATCAGTTCGACCAATTGAATATGAAGAATCAGTGTCTTGATCAGTTTGATCAATGATTCGATTTTTAAAACACTAGAAGTCTCATGTTGAATTTTGATCACTAATTGGATTTCTAAAATAATATAGGCATCAAAATGTTATATTACAAGATGAATCAAACGAAAGTTATTGAAGTTGGAAAATTAATTAAAAGATTATCAAAATAAAATAAATTAAAAATGCGTAACCAATTTGATACAGCAAGCAAACTTTCCTAACCATCGGTGAAAGTTACCTTCATCTGGTTTTGTAATTTCATTCTTGTTGAATGCAACTTGAAGCTTCTTATGAATCTCTTTCAAATCTTTCTTGTATTTACTTGGAAGACGGATTGTACTATCATCTTTGTCTTCATCTTCATCTTCAATAGTATAACCAATGGTAGCTCGACAATTCAAATAGTCATCACAAGCTTTGAGTATAGTACTTGCACGTTCCTTGTAAAAATCCACAACAAAAGCCTCAAAATTCTCTGGAGGAGTCCTCAGATTATAAAGCATTATCTTGCATGAGAGAATGAAGACATCCCTGTTATATTCCTGCCAAGAATCTGCTGGTTTTTTTTCCAGGTTCATTGAATAAGGTTTATCATTGAGAACAAGCCCTTGAAGGGAAACCAGAACTTGTAAAATTGAAGACTGATCAGGTTCCCACATTTCTTGTTTTTGGCGGCCGCTCCAAGTATTTAAAAGGCTTAAACAGACGAATCCATTTTTATATAGGTTAGGGTTTAATCTTAGGCTGTGTGATCTGTAATATACAAATGTGGGTTTATTAGGGTAATCAGTAGGAAATGCAATATCGAAGAAGAAGATATTATCATGATATGGAGTACCATTAGCACTAACAATGGCGGCTCGAAGAAAACCTATTTTTTCTTCGTATACTCTAACAAAGATAGTTTCAGGAAGATTTTTTCAAGAATGCTCCATTCTTTCATGATTTTTCAATGCAATTTGACATCATAATTGGCTAACACATTGGTTTTATCCCTGTTGTAATGATGATCTGAGTAGTCACTAACAATGTCAAATTGCTTGAACTCTTTTTTTATTGCCTCTTCCATGTCTCCTGAATTCAATATAATTTTATAAAAAATAGTAGAATTAACATTTCCTTTATTGTCACGCTTTTTTTCTTTTCTCTCAGTGCACGTTAGCATGTGCTAACATACACCATCTTCATGGCTAGGAAGAAAAATAAAACTGTGACTAAATCTTCATCTCTTGTACAGTCTAATGATAAACAGAATTCAGATTTGGAATCAAGGCATGAAGACGAGTTATTTGATAGTACTATAGAAGGGAATTCCAGGCCTGGAAGCAGATCACAAGCTTCATGAACAAGAGTTAGGGTTTGAAGAAATGAAGACATGGACAGATCTCTTCAAGCAAACTAGAGTGAAATCAGATGAATGTCGACTTAATTACGTTTCTCCAGTAGCTACAAATAGTGTAAAGGTGGCGAAGATCAGTGAAGCTGCTGTTGATAAAGAAATTGAACGGTGGAAATTTCTACTGATTGGGCAAGTGTATGGTACAAACCCTAAGTTTTTTCAAACTTGAAAATTTTTTGAAGAATCGATGGGGGAAATTAGGGTTAATAGAAGTGAAGATGATCAAGTTGAATCTCTTTGCATTTATATTTGATTCTGAGGAAGGAAAACATGCTGCAATACAAGATGTGCCCATAACCTTTGATAATCGTCCTCTTTTAGTCCAAGAGTGGAAAAACATAATGTGTTTTGACTTCTCAGAGCTCACTTCAATCCCAATTTGGATCAAGTTGCCAAATCTGCCATGGGAGTTTTGGGGAGTGGATTCACTAAGTGCTATTGGCAGTATTCTGAGGAAGCCTTTATTTACAGATAAGTGTACCAACACCAGAAGCAAACTTAGCTATGCCAGATTACTAATGGAAATCAACTTCAACAGTTCCTTTCCTAATGTAATAACATTGGAGCTGGAGAATGGAGATCAAATTAAACAACAAGTGGAGTATGAATGGAAGCATCATAAGTGTGATACTTGCAAAGCATACAGCCATACTTCCCCAAATTTCCCAAAGCTTAAAATGAAGAAGATATGGGTTGTGAAAGAGGGAGTCACGATGAAAGTTCCTACTCAGACAGAGCTCAATCAAACTGATCCTATAGAGGGAAAAGAGTCTCCTATAGAGATGCTAGAAAATGTAGAAATATCTTCAAATGATATTGTTAAAACCCTAGAGAATAAGGAAGATACTACTGATGATGGCTTTCAAATGGTCCAATCAGCAAGCCAAAAGAGGAGAGCTTGTCAAGTCCTCAAAGGAATTGTAGAAACTCAGAATCATCAATATGGCACTAGGATAAGTACTGAAGGAGGTATAACTGCTGCTTCTTCATATAGTGCTAGTTATGTTGATTTTATTAAATCTCCTGCTCCATCTAGAAGGCCTCATAAGCCTCTAGATCAAGGTAAATGATGATGATAAGCTGGAATATCTGAGGGTTTAATGGCCTTCATAAGCAAGTGGAAGTCAAATCCCTGCTAAAGAAGTATAATGTTGATGGTTGTAGCTTATTGGAGTCTCGGGTAAGGAGTTCTAATCTTTCTACAGTTTGGAATAATTTTAGACTAGTTGGTTGGGATTTTTGTTCTAATCATAATTGTGATGACATTGGTCGTATTTGGATCATGTATAATAGTAGTAGGATCACTTTAACCCCTATTATTATTCATGCCCAATTTATTCATTGTAAGATAACTACGGCCAACAGGCATTTCTTTTGGACTGTGATTTATAGTTCTATTAGTATAGATACTAAAAAAATTCTGTGGGATGATTTGATTTCTTTAAGTCATCAGATTACTGAACCTTGGTTAGTACAAGGTGATTTTAATGCTGTTTTAGGAGATAATGAAAGAATTAGAGGGATTCCTCTTGATGATGCTCACAGGAATGAATTAGTTAATTACTTGCATGCTTCTAATCTAATTGAACTTAGATATAATGGTCCTTTCTTTACTTGGACTAATAATTAAACTGGGGTAGATAGAATTTGGAGGAGGCTTGATCGAGCTTTAGTTAATAGCAATTTTATGGATGATGGTTTTGGTGCCAATGCTGTGCATTTACCTCCTATTCTATTTGATCACACTCCTGTCCTAGTTTATTGTTTTGCAGTGCAGAGTTATGGAAAAAAAATGCTTTAAGTTCTTTAATTTCTGGATTGAGTATCCAGAATTTCAGAGAATTATTTATGAAGAATGGAACAAAGATGACCAAAGTTATGCTTTTTTTTAGAATCATTCAGAAAATGAAAAGAATAAAGTGCAGATTACAGTTGTAAAATAAGGCAGTTTATAGTGACATTTCTCCAAGAGTGCAAGCCCAGAAAGATAGAGTTGCTGATCTCCAAAGAAATCTTAAACTTAATCCTCTCAATCCTAATCTCCTTGATGAGGAACGAGCTATGGTAGTGGAGTTGAGAAAGTTGATGAGTATTGAAGAAAGTTTCTGGAAGCAGAAATCCAGAATTCCTTAGGACAAGCTTGGGGACTCTATTACAAAATTTTTCTTCAATTCAGTTAAGAAAAGAAGGGTTCAATCTTTTTTCTCTCAGATCTATAAGATGGATAATTCTCTAGCTACAACTGATGAAGACATCCATAGTGCTTTCACAGAGTATTATACTAGTATTATGGGAACTCCTGTTGCTAGGACAACTCACTGTATCAGTGATGCATTTAATCAAGGCTACAAGTTGACAGAAGAAGATGCACAGATTCTGATTCAGCCTGTGATTGAGAAAGAAGTTCATGATGGTTTGTTTTCTATAGGCAATGACAAAGCTCTAGGTGTAGATGGCTTTAATAGCCTTTTTTTTTCCAAACACAACTGTTCTATTAACAAGCAGGATTTAATTGCTATGGTGCAAAATGCTTTCAACAGTGGAACATTTCTCAAGCAAATTTATATCACCTCTATCACAGTTATTCCAAACTCAAGCACAGCAGATAAATTTTCTAACTTCAGGCCTATAGCATGCTGCACTGTCCTTTACAAAGTTATCTCTAAAGTTCTAACTAATAGACTCAGAGGGGTTTTGCAGAAAATTATATCTCCAAATCAATCTGCTTTTGTTCAGGGCAGATCTATAAGGGACAACATAGCTCTAGCTCATGAGCTGGTTCATGGATACCACTTGCAAAAACCTTCTCCAAGATGTTTACTGAAAGTGGATTTTCAGAAAGCCTATGACATAGTGGCTTGGGATTTTATAGAGGAAATCCTACTTGGTTTTCAATTCCCAGAAACTATTATTAATCTGCTTATGAATTGTTTGAAATCCACAGTATACTCTATCAATTAAAAGGGTGTTCAAGGAGAGAGATTTGCAGCTGCAATGGGGCTTAGACAAGGGGACCCCATGTCTCCTCAAATTTTCATGCTTTGCATGGAATATTTCACTCGCAGCATAAAATGATGATTAATGAGAGCTTCCAGTATCACAAGAACTGCAAAAACCTAAGGCTGAATCATATCATTTTTGCAGATGACATTCTGTTATTTTGTGCTGGTGACTATGGCTCAGTAATGCAAACTCTGGCTGTGTTAAAGCATTTGAGTAATGTTTTAGGGCTTAATGTTAATCCTAGCAAGAGTCACTATTATTTTTCAGGGGTCTCTAACTCGCTCAAAGTGAATTCTCCATATTACTTAGTTTTGTGAAGGGCACTTACCCGTGAAGTATTTGGGGATTCCTTTAATTACTAAAAGGTTGACCTTAAATGACTGCCAGGAGCTGTTGGGGAAGGTCATTAATAGTCTTAATCAATGGAATAACTTGAGTTTATCTTATGCAGGTAGATATCTATTAATGCAGGCTATTCTTTTATCCTTTCATGTTTATTGGGCCTCCATCATTCTGATTCCCAAGAGTATTTCTTCTTCAATTGAAAGATTGTGCAAGAATTTCTTTGGGCAGGCAATGCCTTTAAGCGTGCTAAAAGTATGGTAGCAAGGCATGATGTATGTAAACCAAAAGAAGCAGGTGGACTTAATGTCAAAGCCATTTACATATGGAACAAAGTTGCTCTTTGTAAAATGATATGGTCTTTATTGCAGAATGTTAACAGCTTATGGTCCCATTGGATACATGAGAATAAGCTTCGTTATAGTAGTTTCTGGGGATTGAAGATTTCTCACCAATCTAGTTGGATTTGGAAGAGTTTGTTCAATATTAGGCCTCTGGTTAAACCTTTGTTTGCTTATAAAATTGGCAATGGTAGGGATTTCTTTTTCTGGCAGGATCTCCAGGTTCATGGCAAGTCTCTCATAGATGCTTATCCTGGAATTGATTGGAATGCTATCGGAATTCATAAATCCAGTAAAGCTGCAAGCTGTTGGAGAGGGAGATGGTGTCTCTCTGATCCTGTTGATCATAACACAACTATGGCTTGGCAGGAAGTCAGAAATATTACGCTCAACAACTCTATTGATAGCATTGTCTGGATTAATAATGCAGGATACTCCACTAGCAGATTTTGGAAACATATTCAGCATAGGTATGACCCTATTCCTTGGACTCATCTTGTTTGGAATAAGTCATCCTTGCCTAGATGCAAATTTATCTTGTGGTTAGGCTTACTTGGGAAGCTGAAGACTAAAGATAAACTCTTTAAATGGGGTTGTTGTATTGGCGATTTATGTACAATGTGTGGTACTGAAATTGAAACCCTTGAGCACTGCCTATATAGCTGCATCGTAAGTAAACATGTTTGGAGGAAGTTAGCTGATTGTGATTGTTTTCCTCATAGAATTCATAGTTGGAGAAGACTCATTTCTTGGTATTGCATAAAGACAAAGGGTAAAAGCAAGGTTGCTGAGTGTAGAAAACTGGTGCTATCCACTGCTGTCTATTATATTTGGCTTGCTAAAAATCAAAAGGTTTTTAAGAACATTACTCCTAGTAGTGCTCAAATTCTGAGAAAGATTAATTTCATTGTTTCCTGTAAGTATGATACTTGTATAGATACCTCCCCTGTGTATAGAATGGTGAAGTTGAGGAATCTGTAAGTAGCTTAGAGTTGAGGAGCTGTGAGTGTTTATTGTCTTGCCTCTGTGAGTAGTATGGCTTTCCCCATACTTGTTATTTTCCCTTTCTTGATTATAAGTAAAGGTCTCTTTTTTGGTTTGCTTACCAAAAAATATATTATAAAAATACGTACTTTGGCACATTAACATTTATAGAGAATTAAAACATTTTCTCTGTTTTTAAAAAATTCAGATACACAAGATTAGCAAAAAAAAAAATAAAAATCAGCAGATAGTAGTGAAAGAAATTAAGAAAAATTAATTAAAAAAGAAATCTGAAAGATATGTTCAAAATCAATATATTTATATTTACCTGAAGAATGTTGGGACTTTGGGAGTTTAATTCCAATGGAGAATTATATTGTTTGCAAGAACTTGTAACATTTATGGGGTATATATATGTTGACGACGACTAAACTAATATAATTTTATGTTGTTCGTGAAGAAGTATATATACTTCAGAAATCTACTCTTATTAGTTATCTTATACTAGGTAATTTTCTTTTTATTTCTCTACTATATATATATATATATATATATATAAACATTTTTTTCCTCGTGGACAAACTTTTATAATGTATAAATATATTTATCAGAGTCATTATCTGATGAGGATTAAGGGTGTCAAAATGGGTCATGACACACTAACACGATC
>CANYLF013060612.1:0-11523 GCA_948193215.1 Bocquillonia castaneifolia
CCTGTGCTTCTTGGGTTCCAATCGAGGCTCTGCTTGCTGGACACCCATATCTCCAACTTTATACCTGCAAGGTTGCCCATGCAAAATTCAGTGATCATACCATTTGTATCCACAAAAGTCGGAAACTGGTGCTCACGGAAATAGGGAGGGCCTAGTGTCCTCCAAAAATGTCAAAACCCCTCTTGAAAAATTTTAAATATTTTAAGTTGTTATCAGTAAAATTATTTTATGACCCCTTAATTTTCAAAAAATTTTAAAAACTCAATTAAAAATTCTTTCATATTTTAAGCTAACTCCTAAAATTAATTTTATGTTCACAAATATATTTATGTTGCCCCACTCAATAAAATTTCTGGGTTCGCTATTGCAGTGGCATGGAATTTAAGCTCAATTGGTAGAGTTAGAAAAGGTTAGAAAAGGACCAAGAAATTCAAGAAACAATTGTAACACAAAAGGAAATGAACAAATTGTTTCACATAATGATGTGTGTTCCCTATGAGATTCCTCATGCAAAACAGAAGCTAAAGAAGATTGTCTGAAAACAAAAATGCTAGACATTTTTAGCAAGGAGGACACATTCAATACAATGCCTCAATCATATGCTTCATATTGAGTTTGACATACCTTACATCACCTTCCCTTTTGGTTCCATACATCCTCAACTGAAATTCCTCCCTTGTTTTGATCTCATCAAGAAGTTGAAAGTAGAAGGGATACCTTTCCCAATCTGCTTTCACAATGCATCCAGGTTCACCAAGATGTAAGCAATCATTGAATGAGCACTTAGCAGGAGCATTAGCGCTAAGCATTTTCTGGATCTGAAACAGAGATATAAGTTGAATAAAGTACAAACCAACCCAGTAAAAAGGTCTGTTAAAATCATTTTATAGAAAGAAATTGGCTATAAGTCAAGCCACAATTCAAACCTCAGGGAATGCCTCCGCAAGAGATTGCTTTGTTACTTTGAGCAAACTAGGCTGGCTAAATCCAGGAGTATCCGCAAGATAGCCACCTCCAGATAATGGAAGCAAAGATACATTGCGAGTGGTATGCTTCCCTCTGCCACTTCTAGTTGAAACTTCTCCGACACGCTGTTCTTCAAACCACTTACTGCCTAATATCTAACAAAAGTACACAAAGAGCATAGTAGGCAAAGTGTAAGACAAGATCCTAGACAACAGAAAATTAGATAAAAAAAACGGAAACACAAACATCAAACCCACAGGTTCAAACCAATTATCATCTTCAGAAGCATCAGGATTATTCCTTAGGGCATTAATCAGGCTAGATTTCCCAACTCCACTAGGACCGACAATCACAGTGGTTTGGTCTCTCAAAATAAAAGCAAGCGTATCGAGTCCATGTTTAGATTCAACACTACAGAACACCGGTTCATAACCCCATTTTCGCAGTCTAGACTTCCACGCAGCCAACGTCTGCACAAAAACACACAATCTCTTCTTATGCTTTGTTGTGATTATGAAGCACTATTGAATCACGAACAATCATAATAAAACAAACCTACATTGCTTATCTATGCAATTGAGCATATCGACATCAAACAAACAAACTACAATTGCATAAATTAACATACAAAGAATAGCTAAACATTCAAAAACCATTAAAACACACACCACATGAGCATTGAAAACAATAAAAAAAATAAAGAATAAGCTACTATAACCTAACCTGATCATCGACGAGTTCGGATTTATTAAGAGCAAGAGTGAAAGGAATGGAAGTAGATTCAGCTTCAACTAAGAACCTAGTAAGCAAAAAGGGTTCAACCTTAGGTTGTTCCATAGAAAATAAAAGCAACAAATGATCCACATTAGCAACTGGAGGATCCATCACCTCACTGCTCCTTTCAAAAACATTCTCAATCATACCCCTGCGATCTACCCAATCAATGGAACCCACTATCACCTTATCCCCTACTAACACTCTCCTTTTAATCTTCTTCAGCACTGCTCTCACCACACACAATAATTCCACCCCAATTTTTTTGTCAATTTCTTCTTGTTCTTCATCATTCTTCTTCTCGAAGGTTCTAGAAGGAGGTAGGGTTTGGATGATAACGCGCATGAAATTCGCTTGAGCAGCGGCTACGGTTCCGATGGCTTGAGAATCGGAGAGGTTTGGTTTAGCGTTGTCTGGCGAGAGTGAAATGATCGGATAGAGTGAGGAATATTCTTTTATTAAGGTCTGTTTGGCTTTCAGGATTTTTTTGTTCTGGTATTGCTTCTGTTGCTGTTTCGATACAGTGAAAGGTAGGTGGCGGGTGGCAGTTGTTATGCGGCGGAGGATGTGGTGGTGTAGTAGGGTAGTAGTTGGGGTTCGGCAATGGAAAATAGAGAGGGAAGCGATCGCCATGGCAACAGCTCCTTCTGTAAGTGTGGAGACAGTGACAGTACCATTAGAAATGATTTATTTGTTGTTATTTGACGGTTATTGTTATCCAATTATGTGTAAAACGATGTCGTTTTTAGCTGCAAGTAACTATTTAGCTAAGCAAGTAAGAATTTGGAAGACATTATCAACTCATTCTTTCAATCAGTTAAAAAGAAATCGTTCTAATTATCTTTATTTCAAAGAAAAATTCTAATATATTTATTTTAAAAAAAAAATCTAATTATCTTTCAAGCAAGATATTTAGAGGGCATCTATTGTTTTGTTACTTAGCTAATGGAAATTGAGTTCTGCTCTGCTGCAGCAGAAACTATCAACCACAGTTTATACATCAGATTTGTATGGGTTCATTTTTCAGCAGTTAAACCTGCCGTTTGTTACGGTAAAAAAGCTACTGGAAAGTCTAAACTCGCAGAGCTCAGAATATTATTGCTTGCCGCAGTTGTCTATCATGATCAGTTATGGAGAGTTAGAAATGCTACTCTTTTCAAGCAGCAAACTGTACTGCATATACAGCAGATTTTGTATATCTAAATATAGTTCATTGATATGATAACTACAGATAGTATTCCTACCCTTATAAGAGAGTTATAACTGTAATTGATTTCTGTTTGTGTTCCAGGATATGCCCTATTGTTTTTGTATTCTTTGCTTAAGGTAATAAAATCTCTCTTGACAAAAAAAAAAAAAAGAAGATATTATTTTTAACCATTTTTTATATATTTTAAATATATTTTATTACTTTTTTAGGTTTTTATGTGGATTTATTATTATGATTGAATTTGATACTGTTTATTGATTTTTTTTTTGATTTCTACAATAAAAAAAAATGATTGACCGTTTCTTGGCTTACGGTTTAAGGATTGAGTCTTGTTTTTGATAGTCTTGAACTTACAGTATGAAGATTGCTGGATTGAACAACTCTCGACCCCTTTTGGTATCAGAGCCTTGCTGTTGGTGAAGAAGAAGAACTATTACACTATGACTTCAACTTCTGAAATTATTACCCAAACTTCTACTTTACAGTTATCTCCTTCTTGTAAGAAACACCTAGCTAATAAAATAGACCACCTCGTAGAAATTTCATATATCTCTGAATCTGCCCAGATAGAAAAATCCCCTGTTCCTATTATCAACCCATATAATGTTTTCAAAAAACAAACTTCTTTTAAGAAAACCTTTCAAAGCCTTTTCTCTAAACCATCTCTAGCTGTAAAAGAATACATCTAGTCATCTGCCCTATCTCAGTGTTATTTGATTGCTATTACTTAAGAGCAGTATATTACTTTAGAAATCCCTGAATCTTTCATCCGAGAATGGAAGAAACAAGGATATTCTCATCTCCATCTCGGAGCGATCAGATTAGTCCTATCCTATCATGGAAGGATGGATTTACCGGTTACTGTTCGCATGTCTCTTTTAGATACTCGTTATCTGAAATATGAGCATGCAGTTATTGGGTCTATGGTGACTACATTAAATACTGGAAGTATAGTTCTTACTTTCTTCCCTAATTTTAACATGTCACTCAATGATCCATATTTGTCTACTACCTTAAAAGTCCAAGTTCTAATCACAGGAGTTGAATAAGTTGCTGATTCTTTGGTAGCAACTCTTCATCATTAGATAGTATACCGTCTTCAGGAACATGCTATCAACCTTCAGCTTCTAGGCTTTCAGTCTTCATCAAATGCTTTGTTCATCCTCGCTGAAGCAGGACAAGTTCCAACAATTGTCCAAACTCCTATGCAGCTTGAAAAGATAGATCTAGAAAAGCTGATTCCTCAGGAATGACTTACCAATTATGAAAAGCTTCGTTAGTAGCAGACTAAGCTGGTTTAAGCAACAGATCCTCTGTTCATCAGAGAAAAAGATGGTACTGTAAAAACCATCTTCATAAAAACTGAAGAAACTGCTACTCCTTCGATTTTCCAAGCATCCATGATAGAACCTCTTTCTTTTCCCAAAGAAAAAGATCTTCCAATCCTCTCTTTCACTTCAACAGGTTATCATGTGTATCCAGCAAAACTTAATAGTCATTTTTTATGGGAAGCACCTGGCTCAGGAATGTGTAATCTTTCCTGCACATGTCATAAAGACTATGAGATCTGCTTACCTGCTGAAAATCCAAGGTTAATTCCTAAACGGTTTTACAGCACACCTTATTCTTTTTCATCTATCAGATAAAGAAAAGATGATGATTCAGACCCAGACGGTCCTTGGATAGGAATTTCAAAAGAGAAGCAGATGACAGATAAGCCAGAACATGTTCCTATTCCTCCTCCTCTGCCAGTATATGAGGATGCTCTCAAGATTCTCAGAGAAGAAGGATTACTCCAGAAACAACAGACTCTTCCATGTTCTATGGAAGTTTGTCCTCCATCTTCTCCAGCTATACCTGTTGTAGAATGTTTCATGTTCAAGTCCACTGATTTCCCTCCTCTTGGGAAAATAACAAACATGAGGTCTGAAATCACTCCATCAGAGGTGACTCCTTAAGGGAAATTGAAGGAACTCACACAGGCAGAAGAAGTTATCAATTGGCATACTTCTAATGCCTTGGTTCAGAATACTTACCTCTAAAAGATTGATGGAAAGATAGACCAAGCCATCCAGTACACCAAACAGTTGGATCAAAAAGTTTGCAATTTCTCTCAAGAAGTCATTAGTCTCTATAATGACTTAAAGGACAGATTTCAGATTCTTGATCAAGATCTAAGAAAACCACGGCAACAGCTTTTTTCCCCAAAATTCAAGGAAAAAGAAAGAGCGATTATCCAGATAAATAAGCAGTTACAACAGATTGAACAAGATTTTCAGAAACCTATATCAGCACCAGTATCTACTATACAAACTTTTACTTCTACAGCTTCATCCTCTTCATTTCTTTTCCCTACATATCATTCACCTTTTTCTCCTTCTCCTCCCACTACATCCACAAGTTTTCCTTGTATCTCCTTTTCTAAATCTTATCCTAAAACAACAAAACAAAAGACAAAACATTTACTCCCACCAGAAAAGAAACCCGATTTACTTGACCAATCCTTAATTAGTATTGATTCTAGTTCAGATTCTTCAAAATCTTTTAAAGGATTTGGAATGACAAACATCTCTAAAATTCTCATAAATACACAACCACCTTCTGAAGAACCAGAACCCATTATAGAAGAGCCAGATTATGTAGATACTGATGCAAAAACTCTTCTCAGAGTTTTCCCACCAAAACCAAGTGCTGGACCTTGGTTCACTTTTGGTGATCTTCCTCCATCTCATTGGAAGGAAAGACTATCTCAGTTTATGGCTTGGATAGACTTATAAATGACTCAAGAAGGTACTACACTGAAGAAAGTCCTAACAGAATTCACTACTAGGTTTACTGGTAGCTTAAGAGACTGGTTTCAAGGCCAAGCACTGTATACCAGGGTGCACTTTGTTAGCCTCACCTCAGCATCGGCAGCAATAAATGCTCTCCACAATTAGTTTCTTGGAAGTCATGATTTGATTATCAGACAACCGAAACAAGAGTATTTTGATCGAAAGTGCTGCTCTTTAAAGATAAAAGATTTGGAAAAGCATTACATGGTGATATCCAAACTCTATTATCTTATTGGTGGAACAGATGGTGATGATACATTAAAATATACGTTTATTGCCTCTCTCCCTGAAGAAACCCAACCGAAAGTGAACAGAATGATCTTTGATACAAATTATCCTATTACTTCTATTACTTTTAAAGAATTGTGGCAATTTACACTTGCTTCCATAAAAAAGCTGTGTGATCAATAAAAGATTTTTAAGAAACTCTCTCAAGAGAATCTCATTGTTAAAAACGTATGTAGCAAAAGTCATCTTCAAATTAAATGTAAATTTTCTCAGTGTGATTGCAAAGGAAAGAAGAAGTTCAGACATCATTTTCAGAAATACTTAGATGATTATAAAAGACGATTCAAAAGGAAATCCCCTTCAAAAAGGTTCTGATATTTCAGAAAGAAGAAGAATCAGAATTACAAGTCAGACAAATGTTTCATCTGTAAAAAGAAAGGCCACTATACAAAGAATTGTCTTCAGAATCCTCAAAAGGCTGCAAAGATAATACAACAAGCAATATCCAGATTAGAATTGCCTGAATCATTTGAAGAAGATTTAGAGTCACTCTTCTCTGAACAAGAAGATGCAACACCAGACAGTTTGTTTGTAGCCACAAATGAAACTTTTAAAGAAAGTCAGTTAGACTCTTCAGATTCAAACTCAGATTCGGACTCAGACTCGGACCCTTCTCTTCCATTACTGATGGTGGAATCTTCTTTAAATTTTATCTCACAAACTCCTTTCTTCTTCTCTCCAATCTTAACCCAATTTTCATCAAACACTATCCCTCCTATACCCTATGTTCCTGTTCATGTTCTCTCATTCAGATATTCTAAACCTGTTTCAGTTATAGCTTTCTTCGATACCGGTGCATAAAAGAGTATGATGAATCCAAAAGTTCTTCTAAAAGAATTTTGAAAATCTCATACACAGCTTTTTAGAGCTGCCAATGGTCAGACATTCAAAACTTCTTTGATCACAAAGCAAAAGATCGATATTCAGTTTCTTTCCTGATTGTGTCATATGGACTCACATCATTGGGTCAGAATTAGCTCACAAAGACCTTCTTGTTGGTTTTGATCTTTATCACCAAGTTCAAAAATTACAAATCTTACTCACTAGTATAAAGTTTAAAAGACAGTTTCAGCCATACACTATTACCCCCAATCTCTTCTCCATTTCAGAGACACCACCACCATTTTCTCTTTATAAAGAACCATTCTCACCCTTTTGTCCAGAGTCTCATTCCTAGTTTAATAACCTTTCACCTCTCTGGAAAAATTCTAAGTTCTTTATTAAACTTTCTTTCAAGCTTAATGAGGATATTAATCCTATCAAAGCTAGCCACCCAGGAATGTCTCCTTCAGATCTAGCCTTAGCAAAAGCTGAATGTTTATCCTTACTACAATAAGGATTGATTGAGCACACAACTTTTTAATGCGCTTGTCAAGCATTATATGTTGAAAAGAGATCTGAAAAACTCAGAGGAAAAAAGAGACTTGATATTGATTACAAGCTCCTCAACCATTTTCTTCAAGATAACAAGTTCCCTTTACCTCGCATCTCTACCCTCACAGTCCATATCCAAAAGGCCCAATACTATTCAAAGTTTGATCTAAAAGCCGAATTTTGGCAATTGGATTTTCATCCATCTGAAAGATACAAAACAACTTTTTGTATTCCAAATGCCCAATACCAATGGAATGTCATGCCATTCGGTCTCAAAACAGCCCCATCACTGTTCCAAAAAACCATGATCCAAATATTTGAGCCCATTCTTCATTCCTTTTTGATCTACATTGATGACATTCTCCTATTTTCAAAAAATATTGATTCTCATCATACTCTTTTTAAACAGTTTTTCTCAATTATTCAACAATATGGGATCATGTTGTCTGAAAAGAAATGTATTATTGGCTAGACAGAAATTGAATTTCTTGGCATGAATTTCAAAAATGGTCAGTATACTTTTGGTCCACATCTCACCCAAGAATTGACAACTTTTCTAAATGAAAGTCTGATAATCAAACAAATTCAGCAATTCTTTAGGATTCTCAATTACATCAGAGATGCACTCCCTCATCTTTCTCAGCACACATGTCATCTTTCCAAAATGCTCAAGAAAAGTCCTTCACCTTGGACAGATGAACAAACCACAGCTATCAAAAAACTAAAACAGTTAGCCCAAAATCCTCCTCCTCTTACCATCCCGTCTAATGGACAGCTCAAAATCCAGACTGATGCATGAGACTATGCTTGGGGAGCTATTCTCCTTGAAAATCTAAACAATAAAGAAAGCCTATATGGCTACTCATTGGGTCAGTTCTCTTCAGCATAACGACATTACCATTCAACGTATAAAGAAATCTTAGCTGTTAAGTATGGAATAAAGAATTTTGAATTCTTTCTTATCAGCAATCATTTCATTGTACGTATGGATAACTCATTTTCCCCAAAATCCTTGATTTCAATAAAAAAACCCTACCTGAAGCCCAATTACTAATATTAAAAAATTGATTTAGCAAATATGACTTTGAAGTGCAACATATAAAAGGAAATAAGAATCTCATCCCTGACTTCTTATCTAGACTCTCTAAACCAAAAAACTCTCAGCCCATTATCCTCCTTTCTTCAAACTTTGATCTTCCTCTTTTGTTCATGGTTATTTCAACCTTTGATCTTCCTCTTTTGTTCATGGCTACTTCAAAACAACCATCTTTTCCTCCAGATCTTCCTACCCAAGAACAAGTGAATAATTTTGCTAGAAATATGATGTTTCATTATTTAGCAATTATTCAACATACTTTCTCTCTTCCTAAAAATCCAAATTACTTCTATCCTGATCATCCATGGTATTTGGTTTATCATCTTTCTCCCTCTCATCCTCATATAGAGAGTGAACTTTGATTTCTTTGGTGTATGTCAACTTTGTACTATCATGCTATAGAGATACCTGTCATGGATCTCTTATATTTTATCAACATCCCCACCAATGAAGGTACTCTCCCATGGAATTTCATGAAATGGTTCAAGACTCCGTATCAATGGAAAAATGAACTTCTCAATATCATAAAAGCCGAAGGATTGTTCAATCTAAATCCAGCAGAAGCTTCAAAATTTCATGCTATTTTCATCCTCCACATGCCATATGTTCTTCATGCAAAAGACAAATATACAACTCAGAATATAGCCTATCATTGGAAATCGCTTCCAACCCGTCTCTACCAAATTCCTCAAGTTTGCACTCAGTTAAAGCATGCATTGCAAATTAGAAATAATGGTAGAAGAGACGACACTCCTACTTCACTCATTTGTGCCTACATGGGTCCATTCAATCAATGGACAATATTTGATCAGACCTGGCCATCCTCCAGTAGATCTCAGCCAGACATAATAATGCAAGATTCTCAACCTAATGAGACTGAAAAGACTCCACTCATTCTCTCACTTGCACAGCCACAGATGCCACATCAGTCTACTAATGTCCCATCAACCTCCAATAATACATCAAGTGATCCTTGGTACACAGCTTTTTATGGTGATGTTGACTCAGATTATGAATAATGGCATACATTGAACCTATCTCCTTCCCATCACATCTAGAGACAAGGAGAATCTTTGGGTCCTACAACTTTACTTTTGTATAATTAAAGTCTTTATGTTTGGTTTTATGTCCTTTTCAGTTTGAATTATTGTAATGTGTCCTGTAAGCTTTATTAAAGTTGTGTATTGTGTAAGCTTTGTCAGGATCCTATTCTAGGATTCCTTCTTATCTGTAATAGTTAGTTTGTTAGCTCTATATAAGGAGCTTAGTTTGTATTTTGAAAGACAAGAAGCCTTCCGTTAAATAAAATTCCTATTCTGTGCTTTTAAATATGTCTTTCTAAACTCTCTCTCTTCTTCTTTCGATCCTCTCTTGGCCATGAAATCTTGAATTACGATCTGTTCATGTAGTAATCCAAAAGAACTAGCTCGACAATCTCTCTAGATTCAGTCCAAAAAAACTAGCTTTCTCAGGTCAGGAGGACTGTTTCTTGGCTTATAGTTTGAGGATTGAGTCTTGTTTTTTGTAACCTTGAACTTACAGTTATGAGAATTGCTGGATTGTACAGCTCTCGACCCCTTAGTTAAAGGTTGTTGTCCGTTCATTCATTACCAAATTAAACCGAAATGCACCCTTTTGATGATCACCCTCTTGCTATGCCAAAGAGTCATTAACCCACTATTAATCGGTCTAATTGTTTGATAACCGACACCTCCTCCTACTACAAATATATTACACTGGATTAAAAAGTCACAAATATATGACTATTAAGTAAAACTAATTTATAATGGATACCACATTTATAAATTATGAATTAAAATACTCCCAAGATCATATTTGATATGATAGAATTTTAAAATACATAAATGTGTAAAATTTATGTATTATTACACCAATGGATTTTACCAAAATCTTACTTTCTAAGTAAGAATTTTGAAAAACTTTCAAAATGAGAGTTCCTACCTTATTTCATAAATTTTACAAAATCGACCATTAAATTTTTTTTTTATACGGAGTTTTATAAATTACACCATCCATCTATAGATCTTACCTTCATTTTAAATCCCCCATACCAAACTTAATATTCGGTTAATAATTACACACTCATCCTTGGTAACGAATTCGTATTTGTTACGGTATATACATTATATAATCATTCAAAATCCATAAAATAAAGTCGGTATTCTTAGATCACAAGTTACGTGGCATGGCACGATTAGTACAATATTTTAAACAGGTAATTGGCATAAGCAGTAGCTAGCGATGTATTCTTTGGACAAACACTCGAATTATTCGATAAAATTCAATAAACTCCTTCCTTTGTACTATTACATATGAAAATCCAATAGTTATGTTATTCCTTAGATAACATGAAACTCTTTTTCATCATCGTTTTCACGTTTTGGTATCTAAAATCTTGAGAAACAGATACGAAATATTTTGGGATCATTTTTGAAAATTTTAAAAAAATCTCAGATTCGTTTCTCTGATTTTAAAAAATTAGGAAACTCAATTCATAAGAAAAAAAATAAGTTTTTTAATAAAAATAATCTGAATCCTAATTATATAAAGTTTTAAAAAACTAAACTTGATTATATACGATTATTATCACCCATAGTCATTGATTTTTGAACGGATAGTTTATTTTTTTGAATTATATTTGTTTTTATGTTAGTTTTATGATTGGTTTGATTTATTGTGTTCTATTTTAGTTTTATGGTAGATTTAATTATTTTATTTTTGTTAGTTTAAATTTTACATATATATGAATAATTTAAAGTTTTATATATAAATTAATTTTTTTGAAAGGAAAATTTTATGAAAATTTTACTAATATCTTAATTTGTATGAATTTTAATGAAAAAATAGTAATTTTACTTGTGTGTAAATATATATATAGACATACACATATAAAAAATTAAAATTTATAAAATTACCCCTATATTTTTAATATTTACATGTTTTTCTCACATTTCATGTCC
>CANYLF013060629.1:0-11393 GCA_948193215.1 Bocquillonia castaneifolia
TCATTCTAAGACTTGTGGACAGCTGTAGTTAAATCTTGAAATGTATAAATATATCAAGATCGAGGTTGAAAAACAATCTCTAAAAAAACAATAAAGCTAATTTTACAAATTTTTTCAATTACTCAAACTATTGAAGTATGTTTTGAAGATTTAAGAACTAAAATTAAAAATGTATATAAAATTTTATTTTTTTTACTATAAATACTTTGTATTTGCTTAATTTAGGTTTTTTTATAATTATGAACTAATTTTTTTAAAAGTCTTTGTAGTGATCAATTTAGCCGGTTTAGTATATAAAAAAATTTTAGTTAGTTTATTCTAATTAAGTTTATATTTATATTAAATTTTTGTAGGAAATTTGGATTTTCAATGTGAGTTTCTCAAAATTTATTGATTTAAAAGTCTAAATTCAAAAGCAAATCAAGATCTACAACTTTCATGAAGAAGTTATGGTCATTTAAAGACTGTAAGTACCTGAAAAGTTAGTTACAATCAAAATTTATGTGATGTGCACTCTTGGTTGAAATCTAAATTATAAAAGGATCAACTACTTGTAATTATTTAGCTTCAAAAAAAATTACTTGTAATTAATTAAAATAAGCATTAATCCTTTTAGGTTTTGTCGAAGTTATAATTAGATCTTGGTATATATAAATATAGTAGTAACCAAATAATATGGTTTAGTTTAAAAAGTAAGAAAAATAATTTGAGAATATAATTATATCAATAACGAGTACCACGTATATTGCAGGTGAAGAAAAAAAAAACTAGTTAATTATAAATGTGTGAATTATCAATCTATACTTATAGGCACTATTAAAATAAAAACTCATACTTGTCAAAATCGATGGCTTTTTAATAAGACCCGTAGATTCTGACCTCATTTCAAAGGACTTTTACACATTTTACCTAATTTTTTTTAACAGAATATTACCTGAATTGACATTTGCCATCTTGTGTAGTCGTATTGGCCTACAGACAAATCCGAACCGAATGCATCATATAATCATATTCATATACTCTGTATTGTTCGTTGGTGGGTAAGTCAACTTAGCATTTAATTGATTAATCTAATTTTATTAACATAACTAATTGATATAAATTTATTTAGCATTTGTACGATGTCTATATCATCAACATAAGCATATGTGATTTGTACAATCAAATTTTGGACGGTAAATTTATTAGTTATATCCATCAAAAAAAATTTATTAGTTATAACAAATATTAGAATCTAATTTATTTGTATTCCTTTAAATTTTATTATTTTAATTTTTTTTATTAGGGAGAGGGGGATTGAATCTGGAAATCCCAGATTTAATACAAGCGTCCTAACAATTAGGCTAAGTTTGCGGGAACATTTTTTTAAAAAATTCCAAGATATGTTTTTTTTTAAAAATTTTTAAGTGAATTGTATTAAACAAAATAAATATGTATTTTCACTTTTTGAAAAATATTATTTTAATAAAAAATTTCAAAACATGTGGTTAAAAATAACAATTTGTGACATTATAGAGATTTTTTTTGGTAAATAAAATTTTGTTAATCCATAAGAAGTGGAAAAAAATTAAGACTATTAAAAAATATTCGGCTAAAATATAAGACTCTAGAAGGCCGGTGTTTATGGCATCAAATGCATAATCTTTTGACTTATTTAATGGTTTTATTTTATTTTTATCATTTCTAGTATCATATTAATATTTTCTATTATTTCTTAAAACTTTTTTTTTGTTTTTTTAAGTAAAAATACAATATCTATTTTTTTTTTTGTCAAAGCACCAAAAAGGAGATCTTATTACTTAAACAAGTAAAAGAATACAAAACAAAGAGGTATTAAACCTCAACAAAATAGAGCAGGCAGACTACAATCTCCGCACTTTCTCAAGAATATAGCTAAAACTACTATTCTGAAGATTTTTGCTAAATTTACAAAGAAATGTATACCTAATCTTCCCCAAAACAGTATTATAGTCAACTTGTTTCTGTTTGAAAACCTTTTTGATTTCTGCATTGTCAGATGAAGTAAACTGTCATGCTCAGTAAGTTCCTCCTAATTTCAGCAAGCTTACTTCTGCCAATAGCCCTTCGATTGTGCCAACTAATTAATCTTGTCCATGTTTTAATACCAGTAGGTCCATTTGTAACCAACAAGACAGATCTCCATACTATTCTAATAACTTTGTAGGAATAGAAAGAATGCTCAAGAGTTTCTATCTCTTCATTGCATAATGGGCAAGTGTCGTCAATTAAGCATCCTCACTTCTTCAACTGATCTTTTGTCTTGATCTTCCTTATCAAAATAAGCCATAGAACAAAACTGTGTCTAGGCACATAGCAAGGAAACCAAACTAACTTGTACCAAGAAACTTTGGGGAACTGTGGGGCTAAACTTTTCCATGCTTCAGCAATGGAGAATACATCCTTATTCCTCCATTGAATTTGATCAAGTTTGTTTTGAAGATGTAGTTGCCTAACAGTTTGCCAAACATCATGTAACTCAGGTTCCATAACCTTTGGCTGGTTCCACCTGTTTTCCTTCCATACGTCTGCAACTTTTATTTTTCCTGTAATCCCATATTTCTTAAGCACAGAATGAGGGACCATGTCATTTAGTGAATTATTAAAGCACCAAGGATCACAACTCAGAGAAAAAGTCTTCCCATCACCCAACAAATAAGAGAAGCACTGTTTGACATAGGGACGATCCTTCAATAAACTTCTCCAGACCCAGCTACAGTTCTGAGGAGTTTTGAGTCCCCATAAGACTTTAGCCTATATGTGTGGATCCATTTAACCGGATCCATTTAACCCACATAGACTCTGCATTTTGAAGAAGCCTCCAGATGCTCTTAGAGATGGCAATAATATTCCAAAGATACAAGATTCCGATACTAAGTCCACCAGCTTGCTTATCCTTACAGATCTAGGACCAAGCCACTAAGCTTCTACCTTTCTGGACATCTCCACCATTGCATAAAAAACTTCTACAAAGCTTCTCAATAGCTTTGATAAGTCCTTTAGGCAATAGTAGAATAGTGGCCCAATAAATATGAAGAGACAGAAGCACAGATTTCAGCAATTGAAGCATACCTGCATAAGACAAAGTCTTGGAAGCCCAACTTTGTAGTTTTTGAGAAATCTTCTCAAGAAGAGGCTGGCAATCTAACTTGGTCAACCTTGTTGTTATGAAAGGGAGACCAAGGTATCTAACTGGTAGAGTTCCTTTCTGGAAAGGAAAAATGGACATGATTTTCTTTTCCATCTTAGGATTTATACCTGCCATGAATAGAGAACTCTTGCTATCATTCACCCTCAACCCTGAAGTGCTTTCAAAAGTCTGCAGAATTTGTTTAACCTGCAAAATAGAATTCAGCTCCTTAGCACAGAATATGAGCAGGTTATCTACAAACATTAGGTGATTAAGCTTGACCTTCTTGCAATTAGGATGGACGTTAAATTATGGAGTAATGTTGTATTACAGTAACCTAGAAAAGTATTCCATACTCAACACAAACAGAATAGGGGACACGGGGTCACCCTATCACAAACCCTTCATACCATCAAAGGTCTCTCCTAGCTTTCCCTACCAATTGATTGCAAATCTAGCAGTTCTAACACAACACATAATCAACCTGATAATCTTCTCAGGAAACCTTAATGCAAGAAGCATTTCTTATAGGAAATCCCATAGAATAGAGTCAAAGGCTTTTCTGAGATCGATCTTCAAAGTACATCTAGCTTTTCCTTGTATCTTATGGTAATTATGAATGACTTCCTAAGCTAACATGATATTATCACTAATCAGTCTGCCTGGAACAAATCCAGACTGATTAAGAGATAAAAGATACTTTGAAACAGTCCCTAGTTTATTAGCTAGAATTTTGGTAACACATTTATAAAAAACATTACAGCATGCAATAGGACGAAAGTCAGCTATATGTTTTGCATTAATAGATTTAGGAATAACAGTCATACCAGTGTTATTAATAAGCTTTAATATCTTACCTGTCTCAAAAACTTCCTGCATTGCATCCACTAACTCATCTTTCACAATATTCCAGGCTGTTTTGAAGAAGTGGCTTGTGTAGCCATCTAGGCCAGGAGCCTTGTCCACTCTTAGAGAGAATAAAGCATTTCTAACTTCTTCTTTAGTAACAGGTTGACTAAGTACTGTTGCATCAGTCTCAGATACTAGAGGACCCTTCAAAACAATTCCTATATTAATGTGCAATCTAGAAGCTATATTAGTACCAAATGACTGCTTATAGAATTTAGTAAAACTGTTATGAATTCCTTCAGAGTCTTCCACAATAGTACCATCAGTCAGGACCAATCTGGGAATTGTACTCTACATTCTTCTCTTCTTCACAGAATTATGGAAAAACTTTATGTTAGAATCTCCTAATTCTAACCAAGTAACCCTGGATTTTTACTTATAAAAAGATTCCTCCATCAGCAAAAGCTTTTGGAGGTAATTAGTCATCACCTTCTCTTCATCCAGGAGAATGGAATTCAAAGGATCCCTCTGAAGATTCAACTGTAGCTCCTCAACCCTCTGTCTCTGAAGGGAAACTCTATTAGAGATGTTAGAGAACTCTTTGTGATTAAGCTCCCTTATTCTCTTCTTTAGCCTTCTTAATTTCTGAGTAATATGATACATGTTATTACCCTCATCTTGTTTGTCCCATTCTTCTTGCACTATAGGCAGAAAATTAACATGCATAGTCCAAAAATTGAAGAATTTAAAACTGCATAGTCCCCTCCTTGAATGATCTGTATAACCAATCACTAGTGGAGAATGATCTGAAACACCTGCTGGTAGCATTTGAACTACTAAATTTTCAAAGGAGTCCAACCAGAGACTATTAACTACTGCGCTATCTAGCTTCCTCCATATTCTAGCAATACCCTCTTGATGATTGGTCCATGTAAAAAAAACAACCAATGCTTCTAAGTTCCATGAGCTGACGGTTATCCAAACATCTTGCCATTTCCTGTCTATGCTCTATATCAAGGCATTGAAGTCCCCTTGAAGAAGCCAAGGAGAGAGATCACTACCACTCAACTCTTCTAATTGATTCCACAATTTTTTCCTATCATCAAATGAATTGGATCCATATACAATAGTCCAACGAAAATTGAACTTTATTAAGAGTAACAGAGTGATGAATAAGCTTATCAGATGTAAAATGAATCTGAACTTTAACTTTCCTGATGTCATACAAAACCCAAATTCTCCCTAAGATAGCATGCTCATAGTTAGTAACTAAGCTCCAATTAACTAATCTCAAATTTCTCCAAATCTCCTATGATTTTTCTTTTTTGATTCTGGTTTCCAGGATTCCTGCCAATACTAAGGTTTCTAGGACTCATGCCAATACTATCTTATTCTATCACAAATACTATCTTATTTTTATTTTGTTAATCCAAAAAAAAAAATATCATGTAATTTAAGAAGAAAAAATTTGGAAGTTCAATTTAATAAGTGAATATTAATTTCTTTAAAATCTTCTCTTTATTTGTTGTGAATGTTCAAGATGCATGCCCTCTTTCTCATTTAACACTTTATATATAGGATTGGAACTAAAAAAAAAAAACTTAGCCGCTCTCTCCTTTTTCTCTCCTCTCTCTTCCATTGTTTTTTCAAAAGTTTTATAGTTTAGCCACAGTCAACTATACAAAAATGGGAGGTTGGATCATTATATTTATATCTTAGTTTAATTTTTTTATTGAATAAGATACAAATCATTAAATTTGTTTGTTTTAATTTTTAATTTTAGTTATTTTTTATTTTTCTTTTATGTTTATTTTTTGTTCTTCCTTTATGAGGTGTTGTTAATTTTATTCATGAAATTCTATTGTTCTTCCTTCTGGGGAGTGATCATGGGATGAAGATAATTATGGTGCGAAGCTTTTTTTGTTAATTTTCTTTCAAGTGGCCTGCCTTAAACACCATATTAAAGTCGATTTATGGCAAATGACATAGCCACCTTGTTCGTTTGGAAGGAATTAGAAGAAATTTTCTCAATTGATAATGTAAAATCCTTTATGTTCTCCATATTTTTCATTGAATTGTACTCGTTAAATTAATGAATGAATTAAAATTTCCCTAAAAACACTTTATATATATGGATAATAATATTATATATCCAACTTTTAATTGAAAATTTAAATAGATTTAATATTTAAAGTATTTTAATTTAGTTTGTCATATTTTAAAATATTTTATATCTATCAAACTATATTTTTTTCAAATCTATTTAATTATAATAATTTTGTGACATGTTAAATAATTAATGGTGCCACTTGATTCTATATTAAAGACTTTACAACATAAACTGTGATAAAAATGAGATATGAGTATACCGTGTTAGCATTTACCCTAATTGTATATATTTAAAATAATTTATAAGTATGATGAATCAAATTGGAACACTTTAAAATTATAATATATTTAAAATACAAAGTAAATGTTATGATATACAATAATATTATTTCTGCAATTTGTGATATGACAACAAACATGTATTTCAACACGCAAATATTAATTTCTTTAATATATTCTCTTTTATTGTGAATGTTAATGTCTTACTTATCAAAAAAAATCGTGAATATAAATGTTCTCTTTCTCATTTAGCATTTATTTATGATATAAACAAGGGAAAATGTATTGTTTAACTACAACTTTCACTGAACTGATAATTTGTCATTTTTTTTTTTAAGAATTTTGACCATTTGATCCAACATTGTTTTGTTATGTGTTAATTTTAACCAATTTGAAAATTATGCGGACCATTAATAATGTGTCATGTGCCATTGATGATGTATCATGTGCAACTAATAAAATATTCAACATTTTTTAGCCACAACTTTTGATAAATTGTCAAATTCAATCATAATTTTTAAAATTTTATTATTTTATTTTATGTGACAAGTAGAAGCATGTGACTCTTATATACATGACATGTGAAATTTTCAAGTTGGTTAAAATTGTCATAGAACGAAAAGATGTTGGATCAAATTATCAAAATTTTAAAAAATGGCTAAACTTATCAGTTCGTTGAAAGTTGTGACTAAACAATATAGTTTCCATAAAACAACCAACATGTACTTTGACACCCTAATATTAATGAATTCATAATATTTTATTATTTTAGTTGAAGTAAAATTTAAAGTACTAAAAGTAAATTCATGTTCTGATATACCATTTTAATATAATTAATAAATTTTTGATGTCACACTAGGGCTATACAACCTTATTAATTTTATAATTAGCTTTAGATTAGCTAACTGGATAAAGTAATAGCTCAATATGCACTTTATTTCTTTTACAGTTTTAAAAGCAACCTATAACACAATTAGACTTTAAGCTCATGGAAAAAGACTTGCACAGAAGAACAATACAGATAAATAATGTACTATAAAATCTTGAATAAGAAAATAATAAAGCATACTTCATCCATTAGGAAGGGAAAGAAAATAACAAATTAATTAAAAACTAATTAATTGATAATATTAGTCATCCAATCAAAAAGTTAATATTATTTTTCTCAAAAAAAGAGTTAATATTATTCATGCATGAATGACGCATCATAAAATTAAGGTTACAATTTATGCATATTATTTGACCACCATTTTCTATCTTTAAATTAAATTTATGCTTATAGAACAGGCAAAACACGTAAGAAACAGCATTTAACCAACATAAATGAGCTAGTTAATTATATGTAGATCTGTTTCATTACAATATGTAGTGTTGGTATTATCACAGCAATCCAATCTAATCGCTTCCTTCATTTCCTGCTTAATCTAATTAATTCCCTGGTTTTGTTCAATCTAATAAGTGCTTCCTTCATTTTCTGCCAAATTTAATTCCTTTGAATTGTGCCTCTCTTTCTAAATTGAGGCAAAACTGGAATTGGATCTCAGTATATGCCAAGTTACTCATTGTAGAAACTCCGTGACCTGAATCAATAGGTTGGTGCTAAGATTCAATCTTTTCCACTCAATCTGCGACTCCACAAGTATACACATATGTTCGTCTTGTAAAAAGAAAAATCAATTGACTTGTGTTGAAATCTAATTTTTTTCATTTTATATCCACACACTACATTGTATTTCCTTCCTGTGTGAGATAACATACTCCAATACTGATCATTACTTGTCTAAAATAATTGATTTGAAGGTGTAATGTCATTCATATATATATATCAACAAGTAATCATTTTTTATTTTCTTCTTTATAAATGAGAGAGATCTATGCAAATGCTAATAATTTTCTACTCATACATAAGCCTATTGAGTTTCTTTTATTATACTACAATACTTATGTGCACTATGATGCATAAGATAAATCAGAATTAAATGAACATCCATTAGTGACAAAATCATAACAGGATTATTGGACTCGAAGAATTGGTCATTTTTTAATATCTATCATACAGAACCCTGAAGAAAGTTAAAGGGTACTCTGCCCAAACTTCTGCAATATTGAGCTGAATCTTTTGGAGGGAGCAAAATATTATATCAAATGGGATTAAGGCAAAAGAATCAAACAAATAACCTTTGATTAGTATTACAATGGGAAGTGCCCTGTGAGCCTGATATGATCCAAAGTTGGACGTAAACCATACTTATTGACCGCAGCATTTGCAGCCCTGAATCCACCTCCAAATGTTGGGGATGCATCATTTGCTATTTTATACCTGAAAAACTCACCAAGTTTATTTTCAACGTTGGATTTCACTCCTTTTTTCGAAGAGGATGAAGAGGAGGAGGTAGTAGATGACATGCCTTTAGATGGCAATACTACTTTTGATTCAAATCACATGTACGAAAGCACTTGACAGATACCTTCCTCTACTCAGGACTTAGATTTCTGTAACCTGCATTATTAATTGGTAGAGAAAATGATCGAGTCGAATCGGTGTAATTTGGCAAAAATCTTTTCAGGAGATCATTCATATAAGTGATCCAATTCTACCGTTAAGGAGTAACCAGTCCTGCATTAATTCATGTGCAAGAGTAGCACCTGTTAATAACCTACATCCAACAAGGATGTTAATAATCCTTTTGTCTTATCTGTTTTGTCCTAATTGTTGCATTGTCTTAGCTTGTTAAGATGGTGTAGTTGTCTTCATTATTTCTGTTTTTTTGTACTTTTTATGTAAGTGTGCATGTACCAACCTATGCATGTTGGTTGCTTACTACACTTAGTTTACTTTTCCTAGTGGATTAGCACCTTTTTAGTTTCTCCTTAGGTTGTATATAAACAGCTGGTTTTGTTAGTTAAACATATGAGTTAAGTTTTCCAGCAATATCTTAAAGGAATTTGTGAGTTAAACTACTTTTCTACCTTTGTTCTTCCTTGTCTTTTCGTTTCAAGGTAAACAACCTGTTGTTTTCCTTATCTCTTCTACTTCAAACAAATAACCTGTTGTTTTCTTTCTAAAATCAGTTTTTTCCTTTCACCTCTTGTTTCATTTCAAGAACCATGTCTGCACACAACAACCTAGTACATATTCCCCCTTGCTGGAGATAACTGTGCAAGATGGGCAGTCAAAATGAAATGCTATCTTAAAGGTCTTGATCTTTGGAGCTTTGTGGAAGAAGAAAGGCAGCCTCCACCACTTCCAAAAGAGCCTACCATTAATCAAATGAGATGTTGTGAGGAGTGGAAAGCCAAGAAAGCTAGAGCCAAGACATACTTTCATGCTGCAATCTCAGAAGCTATTTTTGACAAGATCATTTGTCTTGAAACAACAAAGCAAATCTGGGACTACTTGAAGGAAGAATATCAAGACACAAATAAGACTAGACAAATGCAGATACTCAACTTGAAAAGGGAGCTTCTTATGGAGAGGATATCTGAAACTGAGTATGTGAAGGAGTTCACAAACAGGATCATGTCTCTGGTAAATAAAATTAGGTTACTTGGTGAGATTATACCAAAAAATGCAGTAGTAGAGAAAATACTACTGAGCTTGCCTGAAAAGTTTGAAGTAAAAGTTTCTTCCCTTGAAGATTCTAGGGACATTATCACGATCTCTCTTACAGATTTGGTAAGTGCACTTGAAGCTCTTGAACAGAGAAGGGCGTACAAACATCAAGATGTGACTGAGGGTGCCTATTTTGCAAAAAAGAAGGATGTAGCAGCCACTAATACAATTGGTAGTTTTTCACTAAGTGACAAGCAAAAGCAGCATGCAGAAAGTAGTTTAAAGAAAAACACTAGAGGGAAATTTCCACCATGTCTTCACTATAACAAGACTACTCATAAGCAAAAGAGCTACTGGTTCAAACCATCTGCTCATTGCAAGACCTGTAATCAAAAAGGTCATATTGCAAAAGTGTGTAAAAACAAACAGAAGCGAGTTCAAAATGCTCAAGTTGCCAATGTGCAGTAGGCACAAAAAGAGGAATGCTCTTTTGTGGCAACCTGCACTAAGAATCAAGCTGGAGATGAAGTTTGGCTCATTTATAGTGGATGCACTCATCATATAACTGGAAATTTGAGCTTGTTTTCCAGCATAGACAGATCTTGCTCCACGGCTATACGAATAGGCAATGGTGACAAAATTATGGCAAATGGTAGAGGATCGATATTCATATGCACTTCTTCAGGTACAAAAGTTATAACTGAAGTCTTATATATGCCGCAAATTCACCAAAGTCTACTCAGTGTTGGTCAGCTTCTTGATAAAGGTTTTTCACTTGCCTTTAAAGATAAATGTTTCACTATTTCTGATCCTAATGGAACTAAAATGTTCAATGTCAGAATGCAAAACAAAAGCTTTCCATTAGATTGGAAGTAAACTAGTTCATCTACACATGCATTTACTTCTACTATTGATGACTCATCTCTATGGCATAAAAGATTAGGACATTGTAGTTATGATTCATTATCCAAAATGCATGAGAATGAGATTGTAAGAAACTTGCCTGCTATGCATGTTTCAAGTGAAGTTTATGATGTGTGTGTAAAAGGGAAGTGCAAGAGAGCTTCTTTTCCTTTAAGACAGTCTTAGAGAGCCACTTCTAGGCTGCAACTTATTCATACTGATTTATGTGGACTAATGCAAACGCCATCCTTGAATGGCAGCCTGTATTACATTGCTTTTATTGATGATTTTTCTCATATGTGTTGGACTTATTTCTTGAGAAATAAGAGTGATGTTGCTATTGTTTTCTAGAAATTCAAAGCTTGGATTGAGAATCAAGCTAATTCTAGTATTGAGATGCTTTGTTTAGACAATGATACTGAGTACAAGTCCTCAAATTTTCAACAATTTTGTGACCTTTCTAGTATTGAACAACAATTCACCACTGTGTACACACCATAATAAAATGGTGTCAGTGAGAGAAAACACAAAACCATAATGGAGATGAATAGG
>CANYLF013060634.1:0-23942 GCA_948193215.1 Bocquillonia castaneifolia
AAATGGATTACAAGGAGATTTAACAGGCTATCTCCAACCTTTACAGTGAAGATTTCACAGGCTATCTTCAACCTTTACAATGTGAGATTTCACAGGCTATCTCACGACCTTTACAATGAAGATTTAACATGCTATCTTCAACCTTTACAAAGAGAATTTCAAAGGCTCTCTCCAAACCTAGAGTTTAACAAGGCTCACCCCAAACCTAGTGTTTACTAGGCTAACACCAAACCTACCAAAGTGTTTCCCAATCCTCATAAAGATTGACACTTGTACAAAGTAGAAAGATCACTCAACCCAAGCAATAATTGCTTTAGAGCTCTAACTACCCACACACAATAAATTAACAAAATGAATTTATTTACAAAGAAATTTAGAAAAATTAATTGCAAGAGATTGGCTATCTAAGAATGTGTGTTATATGGTATTTATAGCCATAAATCCCAAAACTAGATGTTAGAAACAACTTTAATTATGTCTCCAACGAATAGATGATTTTGAATCAAAAGTTAATGATTACACTTAATCATGAGCGTGAATCCTATTTCGCGGGTGCAACATTTAAAACATCATCCAAGGGTAAAGTTGACTAGGACATCGCGGGGGCGATTTCCTTTATCGCGGGTGCGATTTAAGTTATCAGAAAATGCCTTTAATATGTGTCTTCTGCCTCATGAAATAGTGGGGGTGATTTTTACATTGTGGACATGATATGAAGGATCAAAAACTTGTGTTTTCTACTTGCTGAAATCGCGGGGGGGATTGTCCAATCGCGGGCGCGATTAAACTGGGCAGTAACTTCATTTTTAACACAAAACACACTTCAAATCGCAAGGGCGATCTTGATATCACAGGCATGATCTAAGTTCCAGAGAGTTCCTTGATTTTTATCTTTTTAAATCACGGGGGCGATTCATAGATCGCAGGTGCAAATAAAGGTCATTTTTTATTTTGACTTTTGCTCAATAATCTTCAATCTACACACTTAAAAAACTTTGTTAAACATAAAATAAGGTTGTTAAGCTCAAAATAAGATGGATTGATGCCTTCAAGGCCAACAAAGGTTTTCATCAGGGAACTCGTATTCAACTTGGTCTCAAGATTATATGGATTTAGAGCTAAGAATTCTACAATAGCTCGCCCCTTGATTGTCTTTCGAGTAACGTATCGAATGTCAAATTCTTTTAGTAGTATCAACCATTTTGCCCATTTGCTGATCAGAACTGGTGCTTCATAAGGATGTCTTAAGGGATCTAATTTAAGCCACCACCTCCACTTAGGAAGACTGAAAGTACTGTCTAAGCTTCCTTGTAGTCCAAATCACTACCAGACATATATTTTGAACCAAATCATATTTACCTCGTAAGGTAATAATTTCTTACTGAGGTAATATACTACATGCTTTACTCCAGTATCATTTGCTTGTGGCATCATTGCTCCGATAGCTTCTTCTTCTAATGCTAGGTAAAGAGTCAACTACTTCCTATTTTTCGATAGTTGAAGGACTGGCGGGTTTGATAAATACTGCTTTATCTTCTCAAAAACTTCTTGACATTTGGGATTCAACTCTTTTGGATCATCCCTCCTTAATAGTTTGAAGATGGGGTCATAAATCATCATCAACTTTGATATGAACCTACTAATATATTGTAGCTTCCCCAGAAATCCTCTAACCTCTTTCTCTATTTTGTGCGTGGGCATCTCCTGAATATCTTTAACTTTATCCAGGTCCACCTCAATACTTTTCTGACTGATCAAATGTCCCAACAACTATCCTTTGGTTACTCTGAATACACACTTCTTGAGATTAAGCCTCAAGTTATATTTAACAGCTTGTAAGAATTTATCCAAAGCTCAAAGTGTTGCTGTCTAGTAGGAGATTTGACCATCATGTCATTCATATAAACCTCCACTTATTTATGCATCATGTCATGGAATAAGGTAGTAGCCATCCTCTAATACATTGCCCTAGCATTTTCAGTCTTAAAGGTATCACTTTATAGTATAAAACTCCATACTCTGTTATCAAGGTTGTCTTCATCTTGTCAATAAGTGCCATCATGATTTGATTGTACCTAGAGAATCCATCCATGAAAGAGTACATTGCACTGGCAGCTGCACTGTCAATAAGGACATTAATGTGGGCTAGTGGAAAGTCATCCTTTGGTAATGCGTTGTTCAAATCTCTGAAGTCAATGCACATTCTAACCATGCAATCCTTTTTCGATAGCAGAATGATATTGACCAACCATTCTGGGTACTCAACCACTTCCAAGAACTTGGCCTTCAATTGTTTCTCTATTTCTTCCTTAATCAACTGTGCTCACTCTAGTCGTTGTCTTTTGAGCTTCTGCTTGAATGGCTTCATATTCAGATTAGTAGAAATGAAATGTTTAACTATCTCTTTGTCTACCCTATGCATTTCATTATAAGTCCAAGCAAACACCTTCTCCCTTTTCTTTAGGATCTGTTCAGATCTCTCTCTCTCTCTTCAGGAGTCACATCGGAAGCGATTAGTATTTCCTATGATTTTTCTTTTGTACCTAAATTAAATGCATTTATTTGAACAAAATTAATGTTAAGCATGCTTATGGTATGATCAATGAAATGCATAGTACCATTAGGGAAAACATCACACAAATAAGCAAAGTCAGAAATTATATAATTAACCTTGGAAATAAAAACATCTTCACCCTAAATTGGGTCGGACATTATTACATCAACAGAATGAAAAGTGTTTAAAAGGAAATAAAAAATAAAGGCATCAAGATCAGAATCTCTAGCAATGACAGCAGCATCATCCTCAATATCCTTTTGAGCGTCATCTAGTCCCAAAGTCAGCTCATTCATCTTGTGAACTTGGTTTTTAATAATCAAATCTTCCATGATCTAAATAGGTGTTACCAAAAAGCATGCATCGTCCTTGCTCCTGGCATCTTTTTATACTTTTCCAGCCCTTAGAGTAAAGTAATCATACAAGCCTCCTTTTATCTGAATAAAGTCATCCTCTCCATCCTTCTCTAAGGACACTTGCCTTAATATCCAAGCCCCTTATAAGTTGTCTATATCTTGAAATCTAGGAGAGTCACGATCCCTTGTAGATTCTTCCCTGACCAAAGTGCAGGAAAATAGTTCATCTTTTGCATCATTACATTAATATGAGGATTGGTGGGGGCATTTATGCATTCCCATGACCTGAAATCCCATCGGTGAAAAGATTCCTTGAGGGGCTTCTCGAAGTACCGCTACAACATGGGTTGGTTCAGCATTGATGGTTTAGATCCCGCCCTCATGTGGAAACTTGATCTTTTGATGTAGGGTGGAAGGCACTCCTCCAAGGGAATGGAACCATGGTCATCCTAGTAGCACAATAAACGTCATTAGGATGTCAAGCATAGTGATGTCTACTACCGATTCAATGCGGCCCACCTTGATCTTAGTGGTGAATATTCCTTCCACACTCCTTTTAGAATCATCATAGGCTCGGATCACTAAATCAGAGGTCTTCAAGTAAGAATGTGAAATTCCTAATTTAGGGAGGAGCTTAGAAAGATAGACATTGATGGCTGATCCATCATCTACCATAACACAAGAGGTGCTCTTCCCATTTACGTCAGTAGCAATGTAGAGAGGTTTATTGTGGTCCCTACCTTCTAGAGGCAAGTCTTTGTCTATAAATGTGATTTCACCAAGTTTCTTTTCCATCATCAAGCCAACCATGTATTCTGGAGTAACATCTTCGGGAACTTGGATAAGGGACAAGAACTCCACCAACGCTTGCCTGTGTGATTTAAAGTAGACTAGCAAATCCCATATACTTGCATTTGCCCTAGTTTTCTTCAACTGGTAAGTTACCAAATCTTCTTTAGTTTCAACCTTGTCATCTACTACTTCCCTAGCTTAGGTACCTTTTCTATGGCTGCTCTCAAAGACTAATCAGTCTAAATTCTTCCCCTAGTAGTCTCGGCCACTCCGAGTGACTTGCTGCACTATGAATTCTCCATCTTTAACTAGTCGAAAGGCATCCAAAATCTCTGCTTCATCATCACTGGATGAATGCCAAACATCAAACATGTTAACATCTTTAATCTCCTCCCTTGTTTTGATTTGTAACATATAAGAATCTTTTAGGTCATCTATGAGAGGTAATTCTTTCTTCAACTACCTCATATGCCTGATCACCACATCTTGTAAAGAATTTTTATCTTCAAAAGAGGCAAGAACTTCAGCTTCAGTGGATCCGGATTCAATGCACATGTTTTGGTTCGAGGGTGGAACTCGGTTATAATTGGGTAAAAGGTTAGGTTTAGTGCTTGGGGGTCGTTGTCTAAGTCAGCAATTTTTTTAGCTTCGAATAAGTCTTGGATAGTATGTTTGAGTTTTAGGCAATTGTCTATGGAATGTCCTTGGGTTTGGTGGAAACTGTAATAGGCGTCAGGGTTGTATCCGGGGGCATTTGGATTTTGTGAGTCTTGTTTTTCTAATCTATCAAATACTTTAGAGATGGCTCAGTTGAAGTTTGAGAATTTGCGATTAGTGATGAATCAATTCATGTCTGCTATCTTTGAAGCTGAAGGTCAGCTGTAAGTCAATTTTCCCTTTTGGACTCTCTTTATCTTAGTTTCTATCTTTTTGCATTATAACCCATCAACATATAGATCATTAAAAGATTTGGGATTCATCATCTACACTCTACCATGTTAGGAAGTACATTCCTGACCACTATTCTGACACGGTCCTTTTTCGAAGGTTTGTTCATCAGTAGAGCTGCCTTGTTATTCCAATGCGTAAGGAAGTCAGTAAATGATTCATTGTACCTTTGTTTGGTCATTTCTAAATCCCTCAGAGATATTTGCAGCTTAGTGTTATAGGAGTGCTATTCAATGAAAGCATCACAAAGTTCCTTCCAATCAGACTGTATGGAAGAAGGTAGGCGGTGAGACCAGTCCTGAGCTATCCCCATAAGTGAAAAAGGGAATACTCCTATCTTCTATTCTATATCAAGTGGTGTGGTAACCATGATTGATCTATATTGCTTAATGTGAAGTTTAGGATTCCCTGTACCATCAAATTTTTGCAAAGCATTAGTTACTTGGGTTGAGTGTCTATCTATCTTGCACTAGTGTCAATCTTTGTGAGAATTGGAAACACTAGGGTTGGTTTTGGTGTTAGCCTTGTAAACACTAGGTTTTGAGTGAGTCTTAGAAAAACTCTTATAAAGGTTTAGTGTGAGCCTAGCAAACACTAAGTTGTAAGTTACCTTGTTGAAAACTCTCTTGTGTATCCTTGGTGGATAGTGGAAACTTAAAGTTTGTCTTTAAGAGAGTGGATGTAGGACTTGTTGTGTCCAAACCACTACAAACACTTGTTTTCATTCTTATGATTTTTAAATTTCTAATTATGCACCAATTCACCCCCCCCCCCCCCACTCTTGGCTATTTTAGTTGGTATCGGAGCCTTGTTGCTCATATTCAACCTTAAGTTGGAGTTCAAGATCATAGAAGATGTCGGGTGAAAGCATCACAAGCTTGAGATCTCACTTCGATGGAAGTGACTATCCATATTGGAATGTAAGAATGCAATCTTACTTGGATAGTAACTAAATTTATGTTTGGGATCAAGTCCTAACAGAATGGAAGCCACCAACATAAACAATTAGAGAGGTGACTACGGTTCTTGAAAGGAAAGATTGGGTGGATGCACATAGGAAGAGTAATGGAAAAAATCATAGAGCCATGTCTATTCTCCTTGGCTCCTTGTCTACAGAGGAATGCTCAAGGGTACAACATTGAACAACTACATTATTTGGAAGACATTGGCCAACTATCATGAAGGGACTTTTGGTCACTACTTTCACCAACCAACTTCTCACATTGGTAGAGAGCCTAAAGAAGTTGGGTAAGATCTGTGGATCGGAGGAAGTCAATAGAAAGATCTTGAGATCTTTACCAAGGAAAAAGTTTAAGGCAAAGATTACTTCCATTGAAAAATCCAAGGAGCTTGCCACCTTGGCCACTGATGAACTTATAGGTAGTCTCCTTATCGATGAGATGAACCTCATGAAAGATGAGGAAGATGAGAAGTAAGAAAAGAAAGAGAAGAAGGAAGGAAAGAAGAAGACACTAGCTCTAAAATCAACACAAGAGCATAATGAAGATGAGAAGGTAAAGGAAGCCACAAATGAGGAGTATCTTGTGCTTCTATTAAAGAAGGTTCTCAAGTTTCTTAAAAGAGAGATGGATCTCCTAGGAAAGAAAAAGGAGAGGAGAATAAAGGACATGAACAGGGGTAGCATTGCCAAATGCTATGAATGTGGCAAGAATGGGCACATAAAAACCAAACGCTCATTGCTCAAAGGAAGGCACAAGAAGTGCTTTAGTGCCAATTGGGATAACACCAATGACTCTTCCTCCTCCTCCCAAGAGGATGAAGAAAGCGATATTGAAAGTGATGGAGAAACTACCAACCTTGCCTTCCTGGCCATAGACAACTCTTCTCATTAGGTAAATACTCCTTGCTATCCATCTTGTTCATCTTCTTCTTCTTTTTCCTCTTCCGATAGTGATGATGATGAAGAAGCTAAAGAGCTCATCAAGGAGCTCAATTCCAAGTGCATTCTCTACCACTCTAATATGATTAAGTGTCAAAAGAAGTGTGTAAAGAATGACAAAGAGATTAGTAAGCTAAGAGCATAAGTAGAGGCTCTAAAGATTTCTAATGGAGAACTTAAGGGTCAACTACAAGTTGCACTCACTAAAACTCCAACAATGATGACTCTTTCCCAAGAGAATTAATCACTAAAAAATGAAGTGGTGGAGTTAAGGGAATCCATAACTAAGTTACGCAAGGGAAAGGAAAACCTTAATACCTTATTGGTGTCACAAAGGGCTCCTCTTGTAAGGCATGGTGTGGGTTTTAATGAGGCTTCAACCTTAAGTGGTCCTCCCAAGACCATCTTTGTCAAGTCATGATCACCACCACAAGTTTCTAGTGTGGATGTTGCTAAGACTATGAATCGGAAGCTTAAGTCTAAGCAAGGGATTAAGTCATCAAATGGCTCATTGGCTAGAAGGGAAAAACCCTCCCAAGGCAAGCCAAATGGAAAGCAACAAGGCAAGCCTTAAGGAAAGCCCCAAGGCAATCCCAAAGGCAAGCCTCGTCATAATGGCCAAACCTCTAAGAAACACCAAGCCTCGTCACCTTAGCTTAGACAAGCTTGCTAGTGCTAACCCCCAAGGACCCATATTCATTTGGGTACTTAAAGACAAGTGATACTACTTGTGATTGTAGGTATGCTCCAAGCAACCATTGGAGCAAGCTTATGGTATTTGGATAGTGGATGCTCTAAGCACAAGACAGGTGATTCAAAGGTCTTCTCCAAGCTTGAGAAGAAGAAAGGTGGAACCATCACATTTGGTGACAATGCCAAAGGTAAGGTAATTTGCATTGGCACCATAGGTAATGACTCTTTTACTTGCATTGAAAATGTGCTTTTGGATGATGGCTTAAAGCATAACCTACTTCGTGTAAGTCAATTGTGTGACAAGGGCTTTAGAGTTACTTTTGACTTGAATACTTGCCTTGTTTCCAAGTCATTGGATGATAAGGTGGTATTTAAGGGCCAAAGGTCTAATAATGTCTACACAATTGACCTACACAACCTTACTAATCAAAATGTAAAGTGTCTTATGTCTATTAGAAACGATGCTTGGCTTTGGCATAGGAGACTTGAGCATGCAAGCATGGAGTTGCTTGAGAGCCTAAGCAAGGGGGAGCTTGTAAGGGACTTACCAAAGATCAAATTCTCCAAAGATAAGGTGTGTGAAGCTTGTAAAAAAGGGAAGCAAGAAAAGTCCTCCTTTAAGCCAAAGAATCAAGTAAGTACTTCTAGACCCCTTGAATTACTTCACATGGATTTATTTAGTCCAACCAAAGTAGCTAGCTTGAGTGGAAAATACTATGCACATATCATTGTTGATGACTACTCTAGATATACTTGGGTTGAACTCTTAGCTTATAAAAGTGATGCTTTTAATGCTTTCAAATCTTTTACAAAACGTGTTCAAAATGAAAAAGGTTATTTTATAACTTCTTTGAGGAGTGACCATGGAAAAGAATTTGAAAATGAATCTTTTGAAAGTTTTTGTTTAAAAAAGGGTATTTTGCACAATTTTTCATGTCTAAGGACTCCTCAACAAAAAGATTGTTGTAGAAAGGAAAAATCATACATTGATTGAGATGGCTAGAACAATGTTCAATGAGTATGGTTTACCAGCCTACTTTTGGGTGGAGGCCATCAATAAATCATGTTACATTTCAAAAAGAGTTTTCAAAAGGCCAATTTTGAACAAAACCTCTTATGAGCTATGGAATGGTAAAACACTCAACATTTCTTATTTTAGAGTATTTGGTTACAAGTGTTACATCTTGAATACCAAGGACAACCTTGGGAAAGTAGCATCCAAAATGGATGTTGGAGTCTTTTTAGGCTATTCCACTTTAAGCAAAGCTTATAGAGTCTTTAACAAAAGAACTCTAGTGGTTGAAGAGTCCATGCATGTTTCCTTTGATGAAACAAGTAAACTTGATCTTGTGGAAGGCAATTGTTTTAATGATCTTTTAGGTACCTTTGAAAAGCTCAACATTGAGGACAAAGAGAATCAAAAGGAGCTTGACAAAGATCCATCACATGAAGAACATGATAATGGACAAAATGTTGATGATCAAGCTCTTGTGGATCACCAACAAGAGCATGAAGACCTTCCACCTACATGGATCTTCTCCAAAGATCATCCTAAGGACAACATCATTAGTGAGACATCTAAGGGTGTAAGCACTCAAAACCAAGTTAAACTCTTAGATTCTAATCCTGCATTCCTTTCTCAAATTGAGGCTAAGAATGTTAATGAGGCCCTCCATGAGGAGCATTGGGTGCTTGCTATGCAAGAGTAGCTTAATCAATTTGAGAGGAATAAGGTGTGGAACTTAGCTCCTAGGTCTAATGATCATCCAATAATTGGTCTTGAATGGGTATTTAGGAGCACATTGGATTAGCAAGGTCAAGTCACTTAGAGCAAAGCCCGATTGGTTGCCAAAGGGTATAACCAAGAGGAAGGCATTTACTATGCTAAGACCTTTGCACCCGCAGCAAGAATAGAAGCCATTAGGATTTTACTTGCTTTTGCATCATTCAAGGATTTCAAACTCTTTCAAATGGATGTCAAAAGTGCTTTTTAAATGGTTTCAATAAAGAGGAATGTATGTTGAACAACCTCCTAGTTTTGAAAACTTTGAATTTCCAAAACATGTTTTTAAACTTACTAAGGCCTTGTATGGTTTAAAACAAGCCCATAGAGCTTGGTATGAAAGGCTTAGTACGGACAGAGCGCCCAGGACCTGCTTATCAGTTGGTGTCCAATGGCAATGGCGATCGACTCACTAGATGGGATTTTTGGATTTTATAAAAATATTGTGGAGCCGCCACTCGAATTTCATCAAGATCACCTCGTGATTAATAAACAGATGGATTCCTCAGGAATCCTCATTCGTCATCATTGCAGATGATTTTTAGGTTTGGAATGAGTCATCCATTCTTAGGGTAATTTCCTATTTAATTAAGTAATAAAGTCATTATTTACTACACCGAATAAACAATAATAAAGCGACAAACACCCAGGAAATAATATGGCACTGGAGATACTTGGGATGAATGATCCTCTCTAATATTATTTCTAATCAGTTTTTACTTCTGCATTAGGTCCGATATAATTAACCTTAATTGATTGAGTGTTGATTGCTGAATTAGTGGGTTTCTATTTATTTTAATTTAATTAGCCAAGTGGATTATTTCCTTATTTATTTACATGTAGAACATCCATATTTAGTTTCTAGCATATTTTAGAAATTACAGGTTAAAATTTGCACATTAGTTAGCTATAGATTACCTAGAATAAAATGATAGGAATATACATACAACCTTAGAGTAAGGGAAGGTGAAATGATTTTCTACCATTTTAACTGTACTAGTTATCGGGTTTATTTATTTAATGTCTAGTTAATTATTTTACAATCAATTCTACATGATTAGCTTCTCACTTAAATAGAGTCAAGAAAACCTTTCCGATTGACTAACTAATCCCAGAGAGGATTTATCAATCAACCTCGAAGCTTCAACACAGTCGATCCACAATAGTTGTTTCTCCTATTTTCTCCTAGAACCATGATGGTCCGGCCGGACCTCTATCATAGGTTCGGTCGGATCATTGATTGGGCTAGGCCCAAGTTTTGAAAATATTCAAATCAGGTGGGACATCTGGTTGATGCTTGGACATCCAGCCAGACCTTTAAATGATTCGGCTGAATCATCAATGGTTCAGTCAGACCTGTAATTTAATCTTCGAATATGGCTTTCCCTGTATTATTACAAATTCTGGCGAATAACAGTTTAACATAACAAATAAAGCCTTAAAATGCTCCTACAAATCTATTTAATGTTGTAGAAATGGGTTATAATAGTAGCCTAAGATTTAGAGTCAAGACACTATTTAGGTTTAAAGCTTGGGCTATAGGGCCCCAAACTTTAATCCGATTGGTTTTTCATCCTCTTAACTTCCTATGGAACTCTTATATGCAATTAGAATATAAACTAAAATTAGTATACAAAATATGAAAAGTTACAGTAAGCTAAAATAAGAGAAATAAATATGAAAATATGCTTATCTTGCTGTATGGATGCTTCTTGGATGGTAGGTTGCCCTCAGAATGTGAGAGTGTTACCACTTTCGGCTAGAAAATGAGCTTCTGAATTGAAAGAGAGTTTTCTCATTCAAAAACTTAGAGAAATGCTTTAATGAAAACAATCGTGCAAATGAACTTTTTTTCTATATTCTTTCCTCTTCTGTCTCTCCGTCCCCCCTATTATGTTAAAAAGGTTGGGTATTTATAGGAGAAAAATGAATCTCTTTCAGTAACTTGCACAAGTTGCAGCATTGGCATAGGCCAGTGTAGGTTTATAGGTTTCAAGTACACTACTAGTTCTTGCATTCTATCCCAAAACCTGTCACTTCAAAGGGATGATCTAACCGAACCTTTAATGATCATTTGGCCGAATGATCATCAAAGGTTCGGTTGGACCCTTTTGGCTCAAATGGGCTTTTGTTAAAATATGGGCCTAATCTAAATCTATGAAGGTTCAACCAGATCATTGAAGATTCGGCCGAACCATCAATGGGCTAGAAATTCATTTTTGAAAATGTTTTGAAATCATTTTCAACCCTTTAACCCATTTCTATGAGAAACAAGGTAACAGAGTTGTCCAAACTAGACCATATTCATCACTAGGCTCCCACGCCACTTTCACATTCTTGCATCCAAAAATCAAGTGTCTATAGTTGCCCCTACTTTGTTGGAGTTTTGCAATGTCAGTCAATTAAATGAATAAATGAACAACAAAGCAAACAAACATAAACAGATAAAAGGATACTACCCAGGTGGTCGATAGTCATCACCAAAATGCTGGAGGTAGCCAATCCCTAGCTAAGTCTAGGACACTCTATGGTCTGTCTAGATAAAGAATCTAGATCACTGAAAACCTAAATGGACATCGGGGTTTACCCGGAAAGCCAAAGACACACCTGGGTCTGCTACACAAAAAATTTAGATTAAAGGCAACCTAGATGGATGTCAGGGTTCACTCGAAAAGTCAAAGACATACCTAGGTCTGCTAGATAAAGAATTCTAGATCAAAGGCAACCTAGATGGATGATGGGTTCACCCAAAAAGTCTAAGACATTCTCGGTTTACTTGATAAAGAAATCTAGATCAAAGGCAACCTAGATGGACTTCGGGATTCACGTGGAAAGTCTAAGAGATACCTAGGTCTACTAGATAAAGAAATCTAGATCAAAGGAAACCTAGATGGATGTTGGGGTGTACCCAAAAAGTCTAAGATGCCCTCGGTCTGTTAGATAAGGAAATCTAGATCAAAGGCAACCTAGATGGATGTCGGAGTTCACCCGAAAAGTCTAAGATGCTCTCAGTCTGTTAGACAAGGAAATCTAGATCAAAGGCAACCTAGATTGACGTTGGGGTTCATTTGGAACGTCTAAGATGCTCTCGGTCTATTAGACAAGGAAATCTAGATCAAAAGAAGCCTAGATGGACGTCAGGGTTTTCCCGTAAAGTCTAAGACACTCTCGGTCTGCTAAATAAAGAATCTAGATCAAAGGCAACCTAGATGGACGTCGGGATTCACTCAGAAAGTCTAAGACGCACTCGGACTGCTAGATAAAGAATCTAGATCAAAGGCAACCTAGATGGATGTCGGGATTCACTCAAAAGTCTAAGACGCTCTCGGTTTGTTAGTTAAGGAAATCTAGATCAAAGGCAACCTAGATGGATGTTGGGGTTTTCCCGGAAAGTCTACAACACTGGAATACTAGGGAATTTTGATGAATTCTGGATGTTGCTGAAGCTTCAATATTCTGAATTATTCATGGTGGGTGACTTGCTATCAATTTATAACAATTCTGTTGATGGTTTCATCATTTTTCTGAAAATTTCTGAAGGTGACTCGCCATCAATTTGTAGTAATTTTATTGGTAGTGACTCGTCCGTCATTTGTTTAAAAATTTCTAGAGGTGACTTACTGTTGCCCAATATTTGTTGACGGTGACTCGTTGAACATTATTTGAAAATTTTGATGGTGACTCACTGTCATCTGAATTTTTAGAATTATTGGAGGTGACCTGTTGTTGCCTGAATTTTCTGAAATTACTCCTGGAAATTTTTGAAAAATTTGTTATCCCATGAAAAATGCTCTAGCTAATTGTAGGGTTGTCTGGAATTTTTTTGAGATGCCTGGTGTAGTTAATTGATTTCTGGGCTTGATTGTAGTAGTTTAAAACTTATTTTGGACCTGTTTGTCATAAACTTTCTAATTTTTGGGGCAATCCATAGGATTTGAATCTTAGAGGACCAAAGTGGTAATTTGCCACCCATTTATGAAAGGAAACTGCCATCCTCTCCTTTTCTTCTCCCATTTTTGGTTTCTTCTTCTTCTTCTTCTTCTTCTTCTTCTTCTTCTTCTTCAAAATTAATTTTTCATTAATTTCTCCTTTGATTACTCATTTGCCTTGGATTTTTTCCAAACCCTAATCAACTTATCTTCTTCTTCTCTTTCTCTTTCTATTTTTTCTATTTTTTTATCTTTTCTTTTTCCATGGCCGACGAGCAAAGGGTGCCTATGGAGGCTAAAAATCAAGAGAACTCAGAGGTTCCTGAGGATGCCTAGCCGATTATGGATTTCATAAACCCATTCTTGGATCATGCTTGCACCATTTTTGAATTGGACGAGTGTGTTTTTGTGCTAGATTCTTGCGGCTTGGAGAAGGGAGTGGACATCAAGCCTTTGACGAATTTGGGGGCTCAAATTGGTTGTTATGCTTCCATAGAGGTTAGTTCTTCGTTACCCAATGATTTGTTTGAGTTTTGGCTTCTATTCGTGTATTTCGATGGTTTTCTAGGTCTGTTACTGACTTACAGATTCGGCCAGACCTTCATTGTTCATTCGACTAGATGTTTGAAGGTTCAACCAAACCTTTTGGCTTGGTCCGGATGTCCCTTTCATGCATGTATTAGTGCTATTATGTTTGTGTATGATGTGGTAATCCCAACCCAGCATTCTAGGGGTCTAGGTAGTGATGTTTGTGCATTTTAGTGCTCTATTCTATTTATAAACTATGAATTTACAAGTGATGCTTTGACCAAATTTTCATCTGGCTCGAAAAGGTTCGGCTGAATCATTGGTGATCACCCGATCAGATGATTAATGATTCGGCCGAACATGTGCTTCTCACTGTTGGCAGAAAATGTTTCAAGTCCTTAACTCATTCACTTTTGGACTGTTATTATGCTACTATCTATGAGTGTGACTGTAATATGCGTCTGTAAATATGACAGGGTGTTGTAATTCTGTTGTTTGCACGCGTTTGTGCACTTTTTATTTATTTTTGGCTCGTTTGACACGTAAAAATTGTGTTTTAGCTCAAAACTCGCTTATTTTTAACTGTGATCATATTATCACCTGCGTACGACTGTAATATGCATGTGTGAGAGTGTTGGGAGCTGTGATTCCCGTGTTTGCATGTGTTTGTGCATTTTTGTCCATTTTTTACACATTTGCCATATGAAAGTGTGTGTTAGCCGAAAACCTATTTATTTTGAATCGTGATTATGTTGTCGTGATTCCATTGTGCCTATGCAAGTGTTTGGGAGGTTTTGAAACCTCTTGTAGGAGTGGTTTGTGGATTTAGCACCTGTTGATGCTTTTCGGCATACTTTTGACTTGTCACCGTGTTTGTGAATGGATGTTTGACTTACAGTGGTTTTTCTCTTGTAGTGAGAGTCATTAAGAAGCTTTTCTCAATTCGGCAACCTGTGTGATTCTAGGAAGGCCTGGAATATGCTCCCTGAGTCTTTCAAGGCTCAAGTCCGTCACACAGGTTTGGATATTTTCATAAAGACACTCCCAGACTTGTACGGGGTGAACCAGACTGGGCATATGGACCATTCTTTGATGTATGCTTTAATGGAGAGGTGGATGTGTAGCAACCACACCTTTCAGCTTCCTTGCAGGGAGTATACACTTACTCCTAGGGCATTTACTGCTGTGACAGTGGTCTGATGTGCTAGTAACCAAATCCCTTTTGATGGTGCGCTCTACTTTACTTCCATGGAGGAGAGAAATGCATACTTCCAGCATATGTTCGGCCATCAGCCTATCTTCTAGGATCACGACACAAGGATTGTTTATTCTAGCATGCTGCAGTGGTTTGTACTGCTCATTTGAGAGGATCTTGATGGTGTCTAGAGGTATGCTGAGCCGATCTTCGATGTGGCTAGGGATCAGATGGTAAGGGTCTTCTTGTTTCACTTGCTGGCGAGCACCATGTTCTGTAATGAGACATCTAGGCTGTGGATTCATTTTGTGCCCATGTTGAGGGATTTTGATGTTATGAAGGATTATGACTAGGGGTTTGCTGCCCTGGCTCACTTGTATTCCTGTCTCGATAAGTTCTCTTTGGGATACAAGAAGCTGAATGGGTTCTGGCACACCGTTCAAGTAAGTAGTTCTTGCTTTGCTATTTTCTTTAATTTGTTTATGAAGCTATTATTGATTCTTATTTGTTTTTGCAGGTCTGGGCCATTAAGACGGGCTTGTTGAAGAACTTCCATTCTATAGGAGTTGCTCGGACATTGCTATCCCTTCGGAGATGGGGTGCTTCTAGTAATATGACCCTGCAGATGTCTTTGGTAGACCACAGGAAGGTCGTGGATGAGCTTGCTCATGCCAAAGTGGATATAAGTGTCTTCCTTTCAATTTTCTCACATTCTTGTTATTCGTTCTGACTCTGGATTCTTGTTTAGTATATTAACTTTCACTAGATGGGTAAGGCTAATAACCTACCCGAATACGTGACTATCTCACTGAGGAAGGATGACAAGAGGTTTCTGCAGGACGGCTCTGGTTGCAGGATCTGGTACTAAGGGGATCGAGTTTATGGCTAAACCTAGGACACTGTGCGGGACATGGTTCCCCAGGATCCTGCTCAGGATATGTTCTAGACCCATAGGATGTCTGATGACAGAGCAAGTCATTGGATTCAGGGCAAGGATGCCACAAGTTTCTTTGTTGAGGGTCGGAGCTGACTTCTTGGAGAGCTCTTGTTTAAGAACTCTACCCCTACCTTTGGTGAAGGCTATGGCTGTAAGTGTTTTTTTTGCTTCAAATTTTTCTACTTTCGAACTGCTTCTGAAGCCTTTTGTTCTTTTCAGGCCCAAAGAGTTATGACCAAGCTTCCTAAGAACATTCGGGGTTTGGATTTGATGGCTAGTAAGCCTATCGACCATGTGGTTACCTTAGCTGCATGAGCTTGTATAGGTACAGTTGCCAGTGTTTAGTGTCTAGCTAGGAGAGGTGCTGCTCCATCTAGTCAGAGGAGGAGAATCAGTGTTGGCTAGGTAACTTCATTCCCTTCTTCGACTGTTACTTGTTGGACTCTCGAGGGCATGAAGGAGCAGATGATCGAGCCCACCGTGGATCATCATATGGTCATTTCTTCCGGCATTAATCATGTGAGCATGTTGTGGTTATTCATTTTTCCAAGCGCTCATGGTCTTTTTTACTTGTTCTGTTGTAGGTTTCTGTTGATGATGCATATTAGTTGGCTGGCATGTTTTAGGCATGCAAGTATCTCACAACAGAGTTGTATACGGCATGGCAGAAACATATGTCGAAGAAGGATGGAGAGATAGCTGTCTTGATGGCCCAGGTGAGAGAGTTGTAGGCTACAGTAGCCATTTTGATAAAGGAAGAGCCTTCTTCTTCAGAGTCTAAGTCCGAGGAGGAGGATAAGAAGGAGTAGCCAGAGAGACACGTTTGTCCTAGACGTGGTTGATTTTCTCTCATGTGCATTGTTTACCAGTCATGAACATTTCCATCTTTATTTTTGCTTGATTGGGCACTTTGTTTGGCCCATGGTTTCAAACAACTTATTGACCTTGGCTATGCTTCCATAGGCAGCTTTATTTCACTTGTAGTGATGTACATGTTTGCACATGTTTGGATGCTTTTGATGCTTAGGATGATACTTTGGTTGTTTGGATGCTTTATGCCATGATTATATGCTAATATATGTACAGAAAATGTTGTTGTGTCTGCTATTTACGTGTGTGAAAGCATGAATGTCTGTGAAATGCATGAATTAAAGAAATATAAGTTGTTGCAAGTCTTGATCATAAGGCTGGATCTTCAAGTGCAAATGAAGGTTCGGTCGAATCATTTGTGATGGTTCGATCGAATCATTATCTACTGCATGTAAAATTTTTGACACCTCTTGCTATGCTTGACACGTACAATGCCATTAATCTACTTCTTCTACCTTTTGTAGATTTCAAAGCTTGCATAGCTGCCTCTTCTTGCTCCAATGGTAATTGCCTCCCTATCCCTTTGCATGCAACTTTGTCTTGGAGTGTGTTGTTATGGCTATTTAAGGAGAGGGCTTCAAGCTAGTTTTTTCTCCATCTGTAGCCTCTTCTTCTTTTGCTTTTCTCTCCTTCTTACTTTTTTTTTTGTTTTCTTTGCTCTTGCTTTGTGCTTCAGCTGTAAGCACTTTGCTTAGAGATGGCCTCTCTTCTCTCTTCTACTCCCTCTTTGCTTGAAGGCTTCATTCGAGTGTTCTTGGGTGATAGTCATCAGAAATGGAACTATCTCATTGAATTTGCTTTATCTCCCCTTATTGCTTTAAAGGGTATGAGAATTGATGAAGGTTTCCTCCATAGTGCTGCTAAGTATTGGAATCATCGGGACCATGTGTTCCACTTTAGGGGAGTTGAAATATGCCCTTTGGCTGAGGAATTCTATGCCATCCTCAAGAAGAGCTACATTTCTTCTGCTATTCTTACTACCTTGCCTAGCTTGGAGTTAGATTTTCCAAGTTTCATTGTACCATTGTTTGACCTGGCACCTCAAACTGATAGATAATTTCAAATGTCAAGTGACTGGTTATCCTTCCTAGCGAAGGATTATTGATTTCTATTTGTATGCTGCCTTTCTGTTGGTTGACCCTGACAGTATGGGTGACATCCAAATTGCGCCTATTATTGACCAGGTGTAAGAAGGTGCAGACCCTTTCCCTATCATCTTTCCCTATCATCTCTGACTAAAGTGACAGTTGATTTTTTCGGGGGATGTGTCCCCTTGGCTGGGTTGTACTTTTCTTGCTTTATACTCCGTCTCGACTCGGTCACCAGCATCGCTAGATTCAGTGCATTGTGTGACTGCTGCTTGACTTTGTGGCATCACCTCTGTAGTCTCAGTTCCTTGTCCAGATCCCTCACGAGTGGGGAGGCAGATGCCGAATTATTAATGTGAGATTCAACAAAAGCATTAAGACTGATGATTTTTTATAAGGCATGGGTGTCAGTGCAAGAAGTTGAACCTTCTGCTTCTCGTTTCCAAAGGCTGGATTCCCTGTATGAGGCAACTGAATGGAATATGCAAATGTTGGGCGTTAGAAGGTCTCAAACCCGCCCCCTACTTATGTTGGAAATGTTTTCCTTTATGCAATTATAAACATTCCATTATATGATAAATAAGATGATATTTACCAATAATTCTATTTTATTAATGCAAGCAAACTTTATTTACAAAAGCGTACTGTACTGGAAATTTTCTCTCAATCCCTAATTTTTGCCTGAGTCTAGGGTCTCAGCGGGAGATTTTTTTCAAAGGCAGTATTTCTTTAGTCTGTTCATGTTGATGGACTGAGTGAATTCATTACCGTCCATGTCTGAAATCTTAACTGCTCCTTTTAGTAGGATCTTCACAACTTGATATGGGCCTTCCTAGGTCGGTTTGAATTTGCCTCGTGGGTCATATGAAATTGGTCTGGCTTGCTTCAGGATGCAATCTCTTTCTTTGATGTGCGGGGCCTGATACCTTTGTTGCATGCTTGAGCCAATCTCTTCTGATACAATTGCATATGATAAAGGGCTTTCTTCTTATTTTTCCAAAGATAACAACTACCTATATCTCTTTTCTACCCATTCAATCTTTGACAATTGTGATTCAAATGCACCCATAATGACTTGCACTGCATTTCTACTGAGAGTAATGCTTCTCCGCCAAACACCAGAGAGAATGGTGTATGTCATGTTGCTTTTCTAATGGTGGTGTTGTAACCCATAACTACATAACGCAGTTACTCTGACCAGTCTCTGTACATTTTGACCATCTTAGCTAGAATCTTCTTAACGGTTCTGATGGCGGTTCAACGGCTTTGTTAGCTTGTGGTCTGTAGAGAGATGACTTGTGATGTTCAATACCCTTTTCTTCTAGAAACTCGGTTGTTTTACCCAAGAACTGTACCCCATTGTCTGATACTATATGGTGCGGAATTCTGAATCTACATTTGATTCTCTTGGCCAGAAATTCAATCATGTTTTATGTATTAACCGTGGGAAGTGGGATGGCTTCAACATATCTGGTGAAGTATTTGACCGCAACAATGGCATATTTGTGACCATTGGAGACCGTCGACTTTATCGGACCCATGGGGACACAAGGTTGTGCAATTCTAAAGGTGAAGCATGGATATGATCTCTGTGTATCTGACATTATGGCATTTGTGAACCATTTTGATGCAGTCTCTATCAGTGGTATCCCACCGTTGTATTTTCAATGTGAGGTCCGCAGGTTCCAGTATGGATGTCTTTCATGACTTCCCTAGCTTCCTCTTGTGTAATGCACCTAAGAAGCATTCTTGAAGGTGACCCCCGGTACAATATGCCTTCAGAGTAAGTGTAATTCCTTGATTGAAGTCTCAAGGCAAAGTGTTGCTTTCTTGTTGATTCTACTGGATATTCCAGTGTTTCCAAGTATTTCAGGATGTCATAGAACCAATGTTTTTCTTATGGTCCCGTGGAGCACACTATTTCTTTTTTCACATAACATGGCTGTCTAGTCTTCGTCGACCCCAGAGGATTCATATATTTTTTGCTAGGATCTTTCAATACTAAAGCAAGTGTAGCCAGAGCATCGGCCATTTGATTTTTGCCTCTAGGTAGATGAAACAAGTTACATTTATGAAAACAATGCTTGACTTGCTACAAGTAATCAGCATATGGCTTCAGCTTTTCGTCCCTAAATTCCCATTAGTTTGATGCTTGACTGACATTTAACTTCAAATCTCCATAGACCAAGATTTCTCTAACTCCTACTGAGCTTGCAGTTTCCAACCAGAAAGTGCATGCCTCATAATCTGCCATGCTGTTGGTGATTGGGAACTTTAGCTTCTTTACAAGTGGAATTCGTTCTCCTGCAGGTGTTATGAGTAACACTCCTATCCCAGCTCCTTTATGATTCACTGCTCCATTGAAGTATAATACCCACCCTTGGACTTCTATTACATTGAGTCCTTCATCAAGGAATTCAAATTCAAATTGCTCGGGTGACTCTTTAGGATTTAGAGCTAGAAATTCAGCGATCGCTCACCCTTTGATTATCTTCTTTGTAACATACCGGATGTCGAATTCAGTCAACAAAACTATCAATTTAGCCAGCTTCCTGATTAAGATAGGAGCTTTGTATAAGTGTCATAGGTCTACTTTAGCCACTACTTCTACTTGGTAGGACTGAAAGTAGTGTCTGAGCTTCCTGGTTGCCCAAATAACTACCAAACAAGTCTTTTGGAATAAATCATATATGACCTCGTAGGGTAACAATTTTTTACTGAGGTAGTAGACTGCATGTTCTGTCCCAACTTCATCTGGTTGAGCCATCATAGCTCCAATGGCTTCATCTTCTAGTGCCAAATACAGAATTAATGGCTTCCTAGCTTTAGGAGGCTAAAGAACTAGCGGATTGGCAGGTATTGTTTTATTTTTTCAAACACTTCTTGGCATCTGGAATCCCATTCTTTGGGCTCATACTTACTTAGCAATTTGAAGATAGGATCACAGATCATGGTCAACCGTGATATGAATCTACTGACATATTGGAATTTCTCAAAAATCCTTTGATTTCTTTCTCTGTCCTCAAGGTTGGCATTTCTTGGATCGCTTTGATTTTGTCAGGATCTACCTCAATTCCTTTTTGACTGATTAAGTGCCCAAGCAATTTTCCTTCAATTATTCCGAACACACACTTCTCAGATTCAACCTCAAGTTGTACCTTACTACTCTCTCAAGGAACTTGTCTAGTACGTCAAAATTGTTGCTCATGAGTTGGTGACTTGATCATTATGTCATCCATATAGACCTCCACTATTTTATGTATCATATCATGGAATAGGGTTGTCTCCATTCTTTGATATGTTGCACCTGTGTTTTTGAGTCCAAAGGGCATCACTTTATAACAAAAAACACCATATTTAGTAATGAAAGCCATCTTTATCTTGTCAACCAATGCCATCATGATCTGATTGTAACCGGAGAAATCATCCATGAAGGAATACATAGCACTAGCTGCGGCACTATAAGTACATCAATGTACGAAAGGGGAAAGTCAACCTTCGGTGATGCTTTGTTCAGATATCTTAAGTCGACACACATATGACTCTGTCGTCTTTCTTGGGAACTGGGATAATATTAGCCAACCATTATGAATATTCAACTACATCTAAGAACCTTGCTTTCAACTACTTGGCTATCTTTTCTTTAATCAACTGTGCCCATTATGGTCTCAACCTTCTGAGCTTCTACTTAACTGGCTTCATGTTCGGATCAGTAGGGATGAAGTGCTCTGCTATACTTCTGTCAACTCATGGCATGTCATCATAAGTCCAGGTGAACACTTCTTTTCTATTTTTGAGGATTTGTTCAAATCTCACTCTCTTCAGGTTTACATCAGATGCGATCAGTATTTCCCATGGTGTTTCTTTTGTACCTAAATTGAATGCATTTGTTTATACAAAATTAATGTTAAACATGCTCATGCTATGATCAATGAAATGGACAGTGCCGTCAGGATAAACATCACACAAATAAGCAAAGTTGGAAGTTATATCATTGACTTTAGAAATGAAAACATTCTCCTCCTCAAAAAGATTAAGAGTTATTACATCAATAGAATAAAAGGTGTTTAAAAGTGTATCAGTAATGAAAATATCCAGGTCGGAGTAGTCAGCCTGAGCATAAGCTCCATTTATACCTTCTTTAACATCTTCCTCTATAACCAACACTTCCATTTTAGCAACCAGGTCTTCAGTAATAAGTTCTTCCAGAATTCAAATAGGATGTGCACTAGACGTGTTGTTCTTGCCCCCAGCATTATCTAAAGTATTTCCAGCTTCGAGAATGAAGCAATGTACAAATTTCCCTTCCAGTAATGAAGTTCTCCACCTTTTCCTTCAAATAGGTTCCCTTGTAACCCAAACCCTTATGAGTAGTTTGGGTTTTAAAATCAGGAAATGCAGTTATCCTAGTTGGTTCTTGCCTAAATAGAGTGCTAGAAAATAGTTCATGTTTTGAAGCATCGAGTTGACTTGTGGGCTAATATGTTCCTCACAAATTCCCATGACTTAGAACCCGATAGAGGAAATCACACCTTTAAGAATAGCTTGCACTACGGTGATAGACTGAGTTGATTCAGTAATGATTGTCAGAATTCCTCCCTCGTGAGGAAATTTAATGTTTTGGTGGAGTGTCGATACGACTCCTCCTATAGAATGGAACCATGGTCTCCCTAGTAGGACTGCAAAGTTCATGGGGATATCCAGCACAGTGATGTCAACTTCAGTTTCGATAGGTCCAACCTTGATCTTGGCAGTGAATGTCCCTTCAACATTTCTTTTAGAATCATCATAAGCTCGAATGATAAGGTCTGAAGGCTTCAGCTCTAATAGTGAAATTCCCAACTTCGAGTGGCATTTTACTGGGCAAACATTGATGGCTGATCCGTCATTAACCATAACATAGGAATTTCTTCTGCCATTAACTTCAGTAGTAATATAGAGAGCTTTGTTATGATAACAACCTTCTAGAGGCAAGTCTTCATCAGTAAATGTGATTTCACCATGTTTCTTTTCCATCATGAGTCCGATCATGTTTTCGGGAGAGACATCCTCTAGAACTTTGATTTTAGATAAGGCATCCACCAAAGCTTTCCTGTGTGACTCTTAATAGACCAGTAAGTCCCAAATACTTGCATTGGCTTTGGTTTTCTTCAACTGATCAGTTATCAAGTCTTATTTAACCTCCACAGTGTCTTTGACAATCTCAGGAATATGGCCATCTCTTCTGTAACTGGTTTCTAGAGTAGACTTGTCTAAATCTTTCCTCTAATAATCCTGAGAAAATCAATGAATGATTCATTGGATCTCTACCTGGTCATCTCTAGGTCTCTTAAAGACACTTCCAACTTAGTGTTGTAAGAATACTGCCCCATGAAGGCATCATAGAGTTCTTTCTAATCAGACTGAATAGGAGTTGGCAATCAGTGATACCAGCCTTGAATTATTTTAGTTAAGGACAAAGGGAATACTCCTACTTTCTGTTCATTATATAGAGGTGTAGCAGCCATGATGAACCCACACTACTTAATGTGAAGCTTAGGATCTCCAGTTCCATTAAGCTTTTGCATGTCAGGCATAGTGAAATTAGGAGGCAACTTCTTTATGCCTTTAACTCCCATGCTGTCTAGGTCAAAGTCAACATCGAGCCTTACTCTTAACTATGACTTGCAACAGCTCTATCTTCCTAGTCATGGTTGAAATGGCATCATCATCATCTATTCTATCTTCCCCTTCGGGAAGCTGATCATCAAAGCATCCATAACAATGTTTTGTGATGTCTCAGGCATTTTGTCCTGAAAAGACCAAGAGGAGGGGTGAATTGGTGCAGAATTAGAAAATAAAAATTGCTTTGGAGATAGACAGAAATTTATGGTGGTTCGGTCTAACTCTTGACCTACGTCCACTTCTCCTAAATACACAATTTGGGGTTCCACTACCACAAATGAATTACAAGGAGATTTAACAGGCTATCTGCAACATTTAAAATGAAGATTTCATAAGCTATCTTCAAACTTTACAATGTAAGATTTCACAGGCTATCTCACAACCTTTACAATGTGAGATTTCATAGGTATCTCATGACCTTTACAAGAAGATTTAACAGGCTATCTCCAACCTTTACAATGAAGATTTAACAGATTATCTTTAACCTTTACAAAGAGAATTTCACAGGCTCTCTCCAAACCTAGTGTTTACCAAGGCTTACACCAAACCTACCCAAGTGTTTCGCAATCCTCACAAAGATTGACACTTGTACAAGGTAAAAAGATCACTCAACCCAAGCAACAAATGCTCTAGAGTTCTAACTACCCACACACAATAAATTCACAAATGAATTTATTTACAAAGAAATTTAGAAAATTAATTGCA
>CANYLF013060958.1:0-21053 GCA_948193215.1 Bocquillonia castaneifolia
AATATCATTTGTTTAGTCAGTCTAATTGGGTTTTGAGAAATCAAAGATAGAGCGATATAAGGTTGTCTTTGTCCATGCCTTATATTCTATCAAGATATCGTTAGATAAAAGGATTATGTCATTAGCTATATTAAGGTTGTCTCGGATCATGAACTTTTTATTTAACTTGGGTAGTCATAATGTCTTGCTAGAGACCACTTATGACTTGTAGGATCAAAATGTGATTTAGGCCTACTGCCAATGTTAATATAACCTATAGGATCGAACATTAAGAACGAACAATAATGGTTACGGTTTATCTTTCTCTGTAATAATTTAAAATGATGAGATTGTTTTAAATTACAAATAATAATTAGTTGTTATTTAGATTCGAATTTAATTTTGAGAAAATTTAAATTCATAATTTAAATTATGACAAGTAATTAATTAGTTAAATTTTCTTATTGGATAAGGAAATAATCTGTAAAGGATTTTAATAAGGATTTGGTTAAAAATATAAATTCCTTATTTGATAAGAACTGGGATTTCAATTGATATTATTTAAAAGGAGTTTTAAATAAATAATAATTAAAATTCCTTTTTAACCAAAACCCTAGTAGACTTGTATATATAAATATATGAATTATGTGTAAGATGCTAATGGTTTTTACAAGTCTTCTATTACTTTGAAAAATAATTAGAAAAACGGAGAGAAAAATAAACCCTAATATCGTTTTGAGAAAACGAATCTGAACTAGCATTCAACAATATCGTTCATTGTTACTTCGGGTGTGAATACTTGTAGAGGGTGGTCGTCTTTCAGAAAGGCAGCACCTTTGAAGATCCGAGTAAACCTAGACGCAGAATCTAAAGGCTCAACGAATTGATCTACAAAGGTAATTTTTATTTACCCTTCCTTCGATTTTTATGAAATGCATGTGATCCTTGGCTGGTTAAGGGATAAAAAAAAATTTTCACTTCTGCTGCATTCATGTTCCAATTTGATTGGGATTTTCTACCTGTAACCCAACACTTCATTGAGGCCTTCTTCAGATCCCTATAGTCCATACACATTCTAATCCTTCCATCCTTCTTTCGAAATGGGACAATGTTGGCTAACCAACCTGGATAATTCACCACTTCAAGGAATCTAGCTTTAATATATTTTTCTACCACCTCTTTGATTGGTTTAGCCCATTCTGGTCTGAGTTTTCATAGCTTCTGCTTGACTGGCTTTCTGTTGGGATCTGTAGAGATGTGATGCTCTGCAATGCTTCTGTCAATACCTAGCATATCATCATATGTCCATACAAATATTATCTTTCTTTTATTTAATATTTTTTTCAAATTTTTCTCTCTCATTAGCTGTAATATCAGATGCAAGCATTATTTCCTTTGAATTATCTTTTGTACCACTATTAATAGAATGTGTTTGCATAGAATTAATGTAAAAATGGTTAAAATATGGTCCATGTAATGCACAATTCCATCAGGTAAAACATCACACAAGTAAGTGAAATTGGCAGTTATATCATCAACTTTGGATATAAAAACAGAATCGTCCTCAAATAGGTTAGACTTGTTACATCAACATTTGTTTCTTCATAAAACAAACTATCTAGTGAGCATTCTATAAACTCATCAATTTGAGAAACTATAGCTGGAGCAGATTCCTTGAGGTCGATCAGCTCTTCAATCTCGATCTAGTTAACTCCCTCTGTCAGCATCTCATTCATAGCTTAGGTGTCCAGTAGCTCCCTGAAGATCTCAAAACCTGGCACTTGGATCTTCCCCATGTCATCTAGTTCAGCATTCCCTGGGTAGAAGATCCCACTCTCAAGAACAAAGAAATCTATGAGAGATTTTCCCATCTTGATCTTTTCATTACCATCGTAACCTAGTCCTTCTTTGGTTGTCTGAGTCTTGAAGTTTGGTAGCTGGGTGACTCCTTGCTGGTTCTTTCCCAAACCTAACATAGACATATACTCCATCTTCTTCATCATTTGCTTGACTATAGGATTACTTGGCTCATGAGAGATAACCATAATCTAGAAGCCCTTGGGAGAAATGACTCCCTGAGGTGCAGCTCGTAGCATAGCAACTGAGGCAATTGCTTCAGCTGAGATGGTCAGAATTTCATCTTGATAGTGGAACTTGATCTTCTGGTCAACCGTAGAACGTACTTCTCCCAAAGCATGGAGCCAAGGACGTCCTAAAAGAAAAACAAAAGTCATGGGGATATATAGGACAGTGAAGTCCACTTCAAAAATAATCGGCCTAGTCCTGACCTCGGCAGTAAATGTCCCCTCGACTGCTCGTTTAGAATCATCATATGCTCGAATGACTAAACCGAATGGCTTGAAGTCTTCTTTGCCCATTCCCATCTCTAAGAGAAATTTAGATGGGCATACATTAATGGATGAGCCATCATCTACCATCACACAAGAAGTTCATTTGTCATTTACTTCAGAAGCAATAAATAGTGCTTTGTTGTGGTCCCTCCCTTCCAAAGGTAAATCTTTATCAGAGCTCTCCTCTCTTCTTTTCAATCATCAATCTAATCACCTCTTTAGGTGTCATGGATTCAAGAGCTGGAATCTGAGTCAAGGCCTTGACTAAAGCTCATCTATGGGACTTGGATGAGACAAGTAAGTCCCATATGCTTCTATTAGTCTTGGTGTTTTTGAGTTGCTCAGTCACAATGTCAATAGTAGTAGCTTCTTTTACTACTTATTTCTTAGGTGGCTTGCTTGATTCTCCCATATCTTTCCTTTAGAAATCTTTCCCACTTCGAGTAACTAAAGCAGGTGCGACATCATTAATCCTCAATACATTGTCAATCATCAACTCATCTTCATCAGAGCTGTACCATGCATCGAACATAAAGCTATCCCTGATCTTGCCATCTTTCCTACTCTGAATTACATAGGAATCAATCTCATTTTTTGGAAATGAGAGCTTCCCACCAATTTCATCACATAAGGCCCGTATGTCCTTTTCGATGGAAGTTGGCACACCTTCTTGGTCTAAGAATTGTTGCCATGCTTTAGCTCTATTCCAATCTTTCACATCTTCAACCCATCCTTTTGGCCATGGAATGTCTTTATCATAAACATGAAATTCAGGTCCCCATGTAGGCTCGATATCTTCTAGAGGAGTAGCACATGGTGGGTGCTTTGGATACAAAACTTTAAAGTCAAATTTGCCAGTGGGTTGGCCCAAGAGATCTTCCACATAATCCTTCTTAAAATCAAGCTCCTCTTTAGTTTCTTCAAAGGAACTCCACACTTCCTTGAGAGCTTCCTTTTCTTGATCAAAATCATCTTCAACATTGGCCCATACCTCGTTAAATCATCATTAGTAAAAGAAGCCCATACAACTTCCTCAGCTAAGCCTATTTCAATGCAGCTAACATTAGGTGGTGGCCTTTTTTTGTAGGTAGGAAAAGGGTTGCTATTTGTGCTTGGGTTTCTCGAGTCAAGGTCCATGACTTCCCCTTCATCGATTAGGTCTTGGATGGAGTGTTTGAGTTTAATTCAATTGTCAGTAGAATGGCCTTGTACTTGGTGAAAGCGACAAAAGGCCTTTGGTTATAATTAGGGGAGTTTGTGTGTGGTGGGTTTCGGGCTGGTTCAAGTTTCAAGAGGCCTTCTTTTTCTAGCCTCTCAAATACTTTTGAAAGTGGTTTATTGAAGTTTAAGCTGCGAGTGGTTTTGACTACATTGACCTCCACCATCTTAGTGGATTGATTGTGAGTGTGGCTTAAACTGGCTTTATAAGTCTTTTTCTTCTCACATTCTATCTCCTTGACCTGGCGCCCATCATCATAGAGCTCAACAAAATTTCTTGGGTTCATGAGCTGAAGCTTCTCTACCCAATTAGCATGCATATTTCTTGCTATGATTCGGACCTGATTTCATTCTAAGGGCTTGTTAGGCATCGAAGCAGCTTTGTTCCTCCATCTAATCAAGAATTCCGAGAATGTCTCACCATCATTTTGTTTTGTCATCTCCAAATCTCTCAAGTAGACTTCAATGGTAGCATTATAGGAGAACTATCCCCTAAAAGCCTCATTAAGAGCTTTCCAGTCAAATTTGATGGTCACTGACTGAGCATCGTACCGACCAGATGCTACTCCTTCTAAAGTCAAAGGAAAAAAGCCCAAATTTTGCTCCTCATTCAAGGTAGTTTCTGACATGATGGTTATGTATTGCTTGAGATGTAATTTTTGATCCCCAGCTCCATTAAACTTTGGCACGTTGGGCATCCTGAACTTAGGTGGTAGTCGAGTTATCCCATACAAGCCTAAGTTGTCAAATTCAAAATCTTGATCTTTACTCTTGACCATTTCTTGGAGCTTCTCCATCTTCTTTGTCAAAGCATCCAGGGCATCGTGGTCAAGGTGTTTTTCTTCATCGCACTCCTCATCATTACTTTTGGACCCATGATTTCTGCATTCATCCCTTTCTTCAAAGGCTTTCTTGTTGACTTTGTCCATTATTTCCTGCAAGGTCTATAAGACATCATCACTTAATGTCACCATATTGTCTGGGGGTGCTAGAGCTTCAAAAGTCAGTGGTGGTGTGTTTCAAAAAAGGCGTCTAGCTTGTCTTCCCCAAGGCATACTAAGAGGATCTATATTGCTTCAAAACATGGGGTTAGCATTCTATGTCAAGTATGCATGCATGCATGAATGCATGAAGCAAGAGGACACAAAAAGCAAATGTTAGTCAAACATATGTACTACCAAGTGGTAGGCCTTCCAACCTTATTACACCCATATATGTATTTGTTTGGTAAGTCAAAATTCCTAGGAATTGGCTTGGATTGTCGTATCAACAGGGGATGCTATTGCCGACGTAGTATGCACGTTCGCAAAGGAAAAAACTCTCAATATCCAAACCAAACATTAAGTCATTATAACGTCCTAATCCCATGTCTTTGCTCTTGATGAGTCCTTGATGTTTCCTATGTTCCAGGGTTGTTTTAGCACCGGTCGAGTACAATTAGACCAATGCACCAACATCCCTTCCACACAAGTAATAGTCAAGGTCACTCTTCTAAAGCCCTAACCGATGCTATGCTTTAGGGCCGCATTAGTCAGGTACAATTAAGCTAACACTTGACACCCCCATAGGTAGCAATTAGAAGTCCGATTCAAGGGCAATAACACTAGACCAGGTCAAGATAATGGCTTCATGGAATCACATAGCACATCAATCATTTGGTAAGTCTTAGTGGAAGTTGCTAGGATCATTACATGGCTTCAGTCAGTTCTGCTAAGGAAAGTTCCCATAGTAGGCGTACTCCCATTAACCATCTCCCTCTTTAAAAAAAGGTTCAATCGTTGGTAAGACATTTAGCTTTGAATTTCCCATTAAATATCACTCATTAACCATAACTAGGATGGTAAGCAATAGTAGGACAATTCCAACTATGAGTGGTAGTCATTGATTTCACCCCTTATGAAGTGCACAATGTAAATCATAGGCAACTTCACTAGTGGTACCCATGAGGTAATGTGTTTTAATGCAAGAATGTAATGCATGGAAACTAGAGTTGGATATAATGATAATGAGTTACTCTAATCACAAGAATCATAAGTCTGTCATCCCTAGTGGAGTCGCCAAACTATGGATAAAGAGGGGTTGCCTCAGTGATCCAAGTCAAGCGACGACCGCTGCACTGTGCGTTTAGCATAGGGAGCTAATAGTGTATGTTACCATCTGAAAAAGCATCGGGAAAAGAAATTGGTGTGCTTCTTGATTCACTTGAGTATGCATAAGACACCAAATAAACACAGAGATTCCAATATTGGACTTATACATTCCCAAGGCGTGATTCTTTATAAGCAACTCATAGTATTATATCTATCTTCATTTCCACTACTTAAAGCAAGTAAAACAAACAAGCATAGACCTACCTTTTACAACATTTAAGCATACAAAAGTTAGTTTCTATACAAACAAGAGTCAATTTTACATTACCAAACCATAATTAACATAAATTACATGCAAAAGTAAGAACACATAATGTCAACACAGCAACACAACCTAGGTTACTACCATTTTAACCTAGAGATCACCATACAGCTCATTAGGTTCATTTCATGCATCATTTCATCTATTTTTTTACCAAAGAGGGTTATATTACTTACCTGTACTGTAGACACCTAATTTTTGGATGTGAGAATGGGGAAGCAGTTTGGAGATCCCAATGATGATCACTTATGCTCATAAGGCGTAACTAGAGTACTTATGGCTTTCATTTGATCATGTGATGTTTTAGAATGGATTTCAAATTTGAAAATGTATTGTTTAAAGTCAAAAAAATCATTTTGAAAAAAAATCATGCATTGTTTTCATCATATCTTTTCATACAAGCCTCGAAATGGTTTGAAACATAACTTTAACTAATTTGGGCCATTCTGCACGTTTTTGTCTCTAATGCATTTTTTCTAATTTGGGCCAACATTATATGCTACCACATTAATGGTGGACGGACTGGTGATGGGCCATGATGGTTGCTTTTAGTGTTAGAGTTGGGCTTCAAATTTGATTTTTCAAGTGATTGTGGGCCTTAGAAGTCATGAGCCTATTCAAATTGGGTTTATAGCTCTTAAATGGGCTTAAGCATAATAGAAATCCCAAACCCATTTCATTTAAACTTACAGATTGATTTTTGCTTTGAAATTCAAAATTAAATGAACGGGATTTACTTTAGTTCTTTTAACAAATCAATTGATCCTTTCTTTCAAAATTCAAATTGAGAAACAGAAGATTGAAATAATCAACTACCTTTTTTGAATTAAAAAACACACTGCTTAATTTCTCAGCAAATCATATAGCCTCTGCCTTTAAAAGGCACGCTCAATTTTCATAGAAGAGGGTTTTTTTTTGTCTAATTATTGCAACTCTAATTTCTAAAGAATTTTAAGAGAAAAGCAAAGAAATAAAAACATAGAAAGCATACGTGAATCAAAACACAAACAAGCAAATCATACTCAATTGACTGAGGGACCTCAAGCATTCCTTATACGTGCAATTCAACTTCCTAACGAAGCAAAATTCTAGCTGATAGAATTAGAGCATCTCTAATCATCATTGTAAGTATTCTATACTCTTAAAATTGTTAATTTTTTGTGATTGCCATAAAAATAATGTTATTTGCATTCATTGTATGAATCATTTCATTCATCCGCTCCATTTTGTCATGCATAAAAATTTTCATGTGGAATGAGCGTACAGTTAAGTAATCTAACCTACTTTGGTAAGAAATAGGCGAAATGATGCATGAAATGAACCTAATAGGCTATTTGGTAATCTCTAGGCTAAAATGGTTGCAACCTAGGTTATCTTGATGTGTTGGTTATACTTGTGATCACTCTTGCATGAAACTTGAATGAATGATGGTTCGGTAATGTAAAACTAATCCTTGCTTGTATATAAACTCACCTTTTGCATGCTTAAATGTTTTAAAATGTAAGAATATACTTATGTTTTTTATTTGCTTTAAGTAGTGGAAATAAAGGTAGATATAATCCTTTGAGTTGCTTGTGAAGAATCACGCCTTAAGAATGCATAAGTCCGATGTTGGAATCTCTGTGTTTTTTTGGTGTCTTATGCATTCTTAAGTGAATCGAGAATCTCAACAATTTCTTTTCTCGATGCCTGTTCGAGTGGCAACTCACACTATTAGCTCGCTATTCTAAATGCAGACTGCCGCGGTCATCGTGATGACTTGAATCACTGAGGTAACCCCTCTCTATCCACAGTTTCGTGACTCCACTAGGGACGACAGATTTATGATTCATGTGATTTAAGCAACTTATCATCATTATATCCAACTCCAGTTTCCTTGCATTGCATTCTTGCATTAAAACACCCTACCTCGCGGGTACCACTAGTCAAGGTGCCTATGATTCACATTGCGCACTTCATAGGGGGTGAAATCAATGACTACCACTCATAGTTGGAATTGTCCTACTATTGCTTACCATCTTAGTTATGGTCAATGAGTGCTAGTTAATGGGAAATTCAAAGCTGAATGTCCTACCATCGCTTGAACCTTTTTTTTGAAAGAGGTAGATGATTAATGGGAGTTCGCCTTCTATAGGAAGCTTTTTCTTATTGAACCGACTGAAGCCATTTAATAACCCTAGCAACTGCCACTAGGATTTACCAAATGATTGATCTGTTATGTGATGCCATGAAGCCATTATTTTGACCTGGTCTAGTATTATTGCCCTTGAATCAAACTTCTAATTGCTACCTATGGAGGTGTTAAGTGTTAGTCTAATTGTACCTGACTAATGTGGCCCTACAGCATAGGATCAATTAGGGTTTGAGAAGAGTGACCTTGACTACTAGTTGTATGGAAGGGATGTTGGTGCATTAGTTTAAATGTACCTGACCGATGCTAAAACAACCCTGGAGCAAAGGAAACAGCAAGGACTCATCGAGAGCAAAGACATAGGATAGGGACGTTAAAAGGACGTATTGTTTGGTTTGGATTGGAGAGTTTTTTTCCTATGCGGACGTGCATACTACGTCGTCTATAGCATCCAACGTTGATGCGACGGTCCAAACCCAATTCATAGGAATCTTGACTTGCCAAACAAATACGTGAGTAGGAGTAATAAGGTTGGAAGGCCTACCACTTAGTAGTACATGTGCTTGACTAACATTTGCTACCTGTGTCTTCTTATTTTGTGCATTCATGCATACATGCACACATGCATTCTTTTTCATACATGACAATTGCATTTGAACCTCTTGTTTTACAGCAATATAGATTCTTCTAGTATCTCTTGGACAAGGCAAGCTAGACGCCTTGTTCAAAACACACCACCTTCGACCCTTGAAGCTCCAACACCCCCGAGAACCATGGAAGTATTGAGTGATGATGTCCTAAAGACCTTGCAAAAAAATGATGGACAAGGCAATCAAGAAAGCCTTCAAAGAATGCAAAGAACGCAGAAATGATGAGTCCAAAGGCAGTGATGAGGAGAAGGATGAAGAAAAACACCCTGACCAGGATGCCCAGGATGTTTTAACTAAGCAGATGGAGAAGCTCCAAGAAATGGTCGAAGGCAAGGACCAAGATTTTGACTTTGACAATTTGGGCCTCTATGGCATAACTGGGCTCCCTCTTAAATTCAGAATGCCTGATGTGCCCAAATTGAATAGGTCCGGTGATCCAATGCTGCATTTGAAGTAATAAATCACTATCATGTCGGCCACCAGCCTTAATGGTAAGCAGAAGCTGGGCTTGTTTCCTTTGACCTTGGAAGGTGTTGCCTCTAATTGGTACCATCCTCAACCTACTACCAATAAGTCTGACTGGAAGACTTTTAACGAGGCTTTTAGTGGTCAGTTCTCTTATAATGCTACCCTAGAAGTTTCCTTGAGAGACATGGAGATGACCAAGCAAAAGGATGGAGAGACCTTCTCTGAATTCCTGATTAGATGGAGGAACAAACCTGCTTTGTTGCCAATCAAACCTTGTAAGAGGGACCAAGTCCGAATCAATGCTAGGAATGTGCATTCCACTTGGGTCGAGAAGCTTCAGCTGATGAACCCCAAGAACTTCATGGAGCTCTATGAGGATGGGTTGCAAGTTGAGGAGATTGAGATGGAGAAAAATAAGAACCAAGCCAATCAAACTAAGGAAGTTAACAAGACTGCTAAAAAAAACAATGTCCAAGCACCTCGCAAGTATTCCAACTTTAACCAACCCCTTTTTGAAGTTTTTAAAGGGTTTTGACAGGCTACCGCAAGTGCACGGGGTCTATCATAGTAATAAACTCAGAGTACGAGGTCGAATCCACGGGGATAATCGTTTAACTACTTTTCGATTAAGTTCACAAACAAACAATTAAAGTAAAATGAATAACCTTGATTTGATTTTGAAATACTTTTAAAAACTAAATTAACAAGAAACTAAATGCAAACAAATAAATTAACAATAAAAAAATAATTCAAATCAATAAAGAAACACAATTAAACATATAGTAGAGATCAGGATTTCATCTAGAGGGGTAATTTAATTATCAATCAAAATTCATTTAAGCAAGACTTTTTGAAAGTATTTTAATCCTCCATCGAGGTAGAAAAATGTATTCAATTGAACTAACAATGCTAATCTATCGATGCACATTGATCTAACAATCAAATCTATTAAGCAAATCTCTAAATCAAGTTTAGGTTAATTGACATGTCCATATTAACGTCTAAACAAGCTCAATTTCCAAATCTGTTTTATAACAATCCATCGATTCAATTATAAATCCTAAGAACATAGATCTAGGTGATAAATCAAGAAATATGTCACGAAGTTCTTGGAAATTGAATTAAATGAAAAAATAAGAAAAATTATATTAAAATAGTAATTCAAAACATTAACAATCAAACTAGCACCCTACAAGATTACATCCATCCCTCTGGTAAGAGATTTAGTTCCTAAATATAAGAAAAACTAACAAGCAAACAATAACAAAAATCATGAAAAAAAATTGAAAGATAGATAGAATCAAGGAAAAGAAAACTTATTTTTGAAAGATGAAATAAAGCTTCAATCCCCTTCAATCCTTGCAAAGCAATCTTCAATCCTTAAACAATTGTGTTTTCTAAGTGTTTTTAATGTTTTCTAAGCAAAATAAAATAAACCAAAGTTGTGGCTGATGTTTATGAGGGTTGTATATATAATGTTCCTCCAAAAATACCCTAAAAAACCCTAAAAGCCACTAAAAATTGTGTTTTCCCAAAAACAGGCCTATGCGGGCCAGGTGCTAACTATCAGCCAACTCCTGGCCAGAAGTAGAAAAAGGGGAGTTATCTCAGAAGTCAGCCGGCCAGGTGCGGGCCAAGTGCCGGGTAGAACCAAGATTTTGGCCTAACTTACAAGAGGCATATCTCAATCGTCCGAACTTCAAATTTAGAAATTCGTAAGCCTAAAACCAATTTCAAGAGTGTACTTTAATTTCTACGTTTTGATATTTCTCCAATTTCATTGTCTTCTTACCCAAAATGCCCTTGACAATTCAGTGCTACATATAAAACAGCTTTCAAAACACATCCCAAAGTTTAACTTGCATCTCCATTGTTCTAGCACCAATTTAGCTGATTCCTCTTGAAAATGAAAGTAAATTCAATCTACTTAAGATTTGGAGCTTTTCAACTCAAAACTCATTCCACATTGAATGCTCTACACTCCCAAAGTTTGTCGATTCGTGAAACCGCAAATTAGCTCCTTTAAGCTCTAAACCTCAAGTGTTGCCTTTAGCTTCTAAACGTTGAAAGCACCATACCTACAATTATTTCACACCAAAACAAGTATAAATCACCCTTGAAAACATAAGAACCATGAAGAACTTAGATTAACACTTGTATGGTGCAAAGACAAGAGAATTACACAATTTATGCTCTAAATGAACTCAAATTCCCCTAACCTTGTAAGTTAACAATAATTAACAAATATAGATGCTAAAACCACTCAAATGTGTAAGAAATTGAATAAAACCCAATAAAATATATAGAATAATAATCGGTTAACAAATTCCCCCAGACTTACGCTTTTGCTTGTCCTCAATCAAATTGAATCAACATTTAAAATCATTCAATCCATGCATACTTCCAAAAAAAATCATTACCCATTTTCAACCAATTATTAAAGAAATTCAATGAGAAGCAAAGCTATTGGAACTTTTTAGGCTCCTGCAAGTGCACGGGGTCTATCGTAGTAATAAACTCAGAGTACGATGTTGAATCCTCAGGGACAATCATTTAACTACTTTTTGATTAAGTTCACAAACATACCAATTAAAAATAAAATGACCAACCTTAATTTGATTTTGAAATAATTTTGAAAACTAAATTAATAAGAAAATAAATGAAAATAAATAAATTAGTAATAAAAAAAAGGAATTTAAATCGACTAACAGACACAATAAAACAAACACTAGAGTTCAGGATTTTCATCCAGAGGGGTAACTCCATTATCAATCAAATTGATTTAAGCAAGACTTTTTGAAAGTATTTTAATCCTCCGTCGAGGCAGAAGAACGTATTAAATTGAACCAACTATGCTAATCTATCGATGCACACTGATTAAAACAACTGAATCCATAAAGCAAATATTTAAATCAAGTTTAGGTTATCGTGTCCGTATTAACATCTAAACAAGCTCAATTCCCTAATCCAATTTATAACAATCTATTGATTCAATAATAAATCCTATAAATATACATCTAGGTGATCAATCAAGAAATATGTCATGATGTTCTTGGAAATTAAATTGAACGAAGAAAATAAGAAAACTATGTTAAATTAGCAATTCAAAACATTGAAAATCAAATCACCCCCTAGTAGATTAGCTCCATCCCTCTAGTAGGAGAATTAGTTCCAAAACATAGCAAAATGTAACAAACAAACAATAACAATAAAAGTAAACATAATTAAAAGATAGAGATCAACTTCCTAAACCCATTAATTCCCCCACACTTAATCATTTGCTTGTCCTCAAATAAATTAAATCAAAACTTATAATCATTAAATGAAGTTCAAAACCATTACACAAATAAGGTCTCATTAAATAAAATTACCTCATCCAAAATAACTTCAAATAACTCAAAACCAAAGGTCATGTTAAATTTTAAGCTTTCTAAAACCAAATCCAAGTGAAACCAATTAATTTACAATTTCAATTCAACACCTTAAACCAAACACTCTTACAAAATCTCACAATAGCTCCCTAGTATTTAGGGGTAAAAGTGTTTACACTCAACAATCATTGCAAGGAAGAAATTCAAGCATAAGCTTGCCCCTTAATCAAGAGTCCTCCACTAAAATTATTGAAAATACAAATCAAAAGGTCTTCAATTGGTTGTAATGGGGGTTAGGAAAGGTAGGATTTAGAAAAGAAAGGAAAAGAAATTCGGGTAAGAAGTGCATTCAACTCAAAACGATAACTTGTGAAGTAACAAAATTCAAATCACAACATGAGTAATTCCAAAGATAAAACTTTTAAATCCTTGAAAATAAAAAATGGAAAATAAAATAAAAAATGTTGGGTTGCCTCCCAACAATCGCTTAATTTAACGTCTTTAGCTAGATGTACTTTCCTTGTTATTAATGATAAAACCAAACATACAAAAGTGTTCTTGGAAGCATCTTCCTTCGCTTCTCCCTTATAGGCTCCCTTATGCCTAGATAGTAAAGAGCATATTCCATAAAAATAATCTTTGGTTCACTGATTACTTCAAGAATATATGATTCTAGTTGTTGGTTCCCAGACAATATACTCTTTATCACAAGATCTCTATAAATGGTGGTGATGGGTGGAGGCACATATAATTCATCATTTGAATCCTCGATGCTAATTTCATCTTTGTCACCCTCATCCTCAAGAATTTCACAAGTTTCCTCGTGAACATGAAAGTTGGATTCTTGTAAATCCTCCTCGTCAATATCTTGAAATTGGTGTTGAACTTCATGGACTTGCTCATCATCCTCTGTCCATGGGCTCAATGTATTCTTCATTACACACTTTACAATTCCAAGGAGAATGTGTTTGTGCAGTTTCATAATATATCAAGCATTCACTCGAACGATGCCCCCCTTTACACCACAAACACTTCTTTGTATACCGAGGTTGTGGAGGTGTAAAGTTGATTGAACATTCATACGAACGGTGTCCCCCTCTACACTACCTACAAATTAAAGGTTTAGGTTATGAAGGTGAAAGATTAATCCAACATTCACTCGAAAGGTGTCTCGCTCCACACCACATGCAAGGTTTAGGTTGTGAAGGTGAAAAATTAATCAAGCATTCGCTCGAAAGGTGTGCCCCTCTACACCACCTAGAAACCTGAAAAGAAAATGGAGGAGAATTAAATTATGCATATCCATCATCATACAAAGAATCATGTCCATTATAGCTCAAAAATTGATTAGAATATTGATCATGATAATTGATAATGAATCACAAAAAATAAGACAGAAAAAGGGAGAGAAAAAATTTTAAGCAAATAAACAAACACAAAAATCAAACAAAGCACACAAACACAAACTCAATAAAAAAATAATTAATTGCCTTGTCCCCGGAAACAGCGCCAAAAACATGACAGGCTCCCACAAGAGAACGGGGTCTATCGTTGTAATAAATTCAGAATATGAGGTCGAATCCACAGGGACAATCGTTTAACTACTTTTCGATTAAGCTCACAAACAAACAATTAAAGTAAAATGAATAACTTTGATTTAATTTTGAAATACTTTTAAAAACTTAATTAACAAGAAACTAAATGCAAATAAACTAATTAACAATAAAAAAATAATCTAAATCAATAAACAAAGACAATAAAAAAAATACTAGAGAACGGGATTTCATCGAGAGGGGTAATTCAATTATCAATCTTAATTCATTTAAGTAAAACTTTTCGAAAGTATTTTAATCCTCTGTAGAGGTAGAAAAATGTATTCAACTGAACCAACTATGCTAATCTATCGATGCACACTAATTTAACAATCAAATCCATTAAGCAAATCTCTAAATCAAGTTTAGGTTAGTTGCCATGTCCGTACTAACGTCTAAACAAGTTCAATTTCCAAATCTGGTTTATAACAATCCATTGATTAAATTATAAATCCTAAGAACATAGATCTATGTGATCAATCAAGAAAAAAAGTCATGAAGTTCTTGGAAATTGAATTAAATGAAGAAAACAAGAAAAACTATATTAAAATAGCAATTCAAAATATTGACAATCAAATTACCCCCTACTATATTACATCCATCCCTCTAGTAGGAAGATTAGTTCCAAAACATAATAAAAATACACAAACAAACAATAATAATAAATATAAACATGATAAAAAGATAAATAGAATCAAGGAAAGAAAAACTTAGTCTTGAAAAGATAAAATCAATCTTCAATCTCTCCAAATTCTTGTAAACCAATTTTGAATCCTTGAACAATGGTGTTTTTCTAAGGTTTTTAATATTTTCTAAGCAAAATAAAACAAACTAAAGTTGTGGCTAAGGGTTATGAGGGTTGTATATATAGTGTTTCTCCAAAAATACCCTAAAAAATCCTAAAAAATCACTAAATTCGGCCAAACAGCATTTTTTCCCATCCAAACCAGACCAAGGGGTCTGCTCCAGTCTTGATCCGGTCTTAGTCTGGTTTAGGACTGTTTCTCTTGGGTAAACATTACCAATTTTCGCCTCCAGCGATCTAGCAGATGGCCTAACTTGCGAAGGGCATATCTCTGTCGTATGAACTCCAAATTGAGAAATTCTTGAGCCTAAACTCAAGTTCAAGAAGTCTACTTTAATTTCTAGTTTTAAGATATCTCTAATTCGATCTTTTTATTACCCAAAATGCCCTTGATATTTCAGTGCTACATTTGAGACAGCTTTTTGTGTATTTCCTGGAGTTTAGCTTGCATCTCCTTCATTCTAGCACCAATTGATCTGATTCTTTTTGCAAATGAAAGTAAATTCAATCCACTTATGATCTGGAGTTTTTCAACTCAAAACTCTTTCCACATCAAATGCTCCAAGCTCCCAAAATTGACCGATTTGTGAAACCGCAAACTAGCTCCTTTAAGCTCTAAACCTCAAGTGTTGCCTTTAGCTTCTAAACTCTTAAAGCTCCATACCTACAATGATTTCACACCAAAACAAGTATAAATCACCTTTGAAAACATAATAACTATGAAGAAATTAGATTGACACTCATATGATGTAAAGACAAGGGAATTACACGATTTATGCTCTAAATGAACTCAAGTTCCCCTAATATTGTAAGTTAACAATAAATAACAAATATAGATACTAAAACCACTCAATGTATAAGAAATGGAATTAAAAACCACTAAAACATATAGAATAAAACTCGGTTATCAACGATCTCAATGCATTGTTAGAAATTTGGTAATATATAAAAATTAGTGGGTAGGAATCATTTTGTTCCCCTATTCACGTTTTATGCTTAAATTAATCTAAACTTCTTTTATATTAAATACAATCTAAAATTAATGTTTCAAGATCTTGCTTTGAAATGATAACTTTGAAGAGTGTATTTGTTTTGTCTCGATATTATGTTTGTGTTTTTATTGAAACCATAAATGTTTTATGGACTCCGCGAATCATAAGTGATCATCTATTTATAATTTTCTTTCATTATCTTTTAATTCTAAAAATATTAGTATTGTGAGTTTAATTAAGTTCTAATAATTTAGTATAGCCTTAACTTTAACAATTTTTTTTAAATATAGTCAAAATCTTAAATCATGTAAATTAGTACCTTATATTTTACATTTAGTGTCAAATATAATCAGAACATCACATGTTTAAGTATCATTCTCTCTCTTCTTAGGCAAGACATGTTAGATTGATTTGAACGCAAATATATTCTGAACTTTCATATTATTTTCAAATATATCCCAAACTTCTTATTTAGCTTCAAATCTAATTAATTTTATCTGACTGTCTTGCTGACTAGGAAAAAGAATAAAAGTAAAGATGACATGTTAGATGAAACACGTGTCGACTATATTTGACACCAAACATAAAGTATAAAGCACTAATATATACGATTTAAGATTTTGTCTATATTTGAAAAATTAATCAAAGTTCATACTATATTAAGCTATTAGGCCTTTAATTAACTATGGTTAATATTACATTAAAAAATAAAAAAAAAATCTATTATATTAAAAAAGAAAAAAAAAATCTTACTTAGATAAAATCTTCATAAAACCAACTAATATTTGCTCCATTATCTTAAAAATTGTGAAAAATATTCATGTTACTATGTTAGTATGGTTCATAAAGAGTGATATAGATAAAAAATTTTTTTCCTTTCAGTCATATAGTCCATATGAATTTTTTTTAACATGATAGTTTAATGAAGTGGTTTGTAAGTCTATTGTGTTGATGCCCCACTTGTCTATTGCAAAAGTAATTCATAATTGAATTGTCCGAATGCTTTTAAAAAAAAATTTTAAAAAACACTTATGAAGAAATCAGGTTTTAAGATAAGAACGTGAGTCAAATACATATTATGGTCCTTCCCTAAAAAAAAAATACATATTATGGTACATATTTATATATGCAATCATAAGATTCAAAGAAGAAAGAAGATAATGCACCGATAATGTTCATCCGAAATGACCATTTACATTTAGGGGTTACCATTTCAGAATCGGAATCGAAAACGGAATAGGAATAAGGAGGAATTGGAAGGGAAATGAAAAAATTGATAAGCTGTTTAATTCAATAAACAATGGAAAGGGAATGAAAATTTTTTAATAATATTTTAAATTATTTATAATATTAAAATATTCTAATTATTATTATTTATATTATTTTATATGTTCTATTAGTGAATTATAAATATCACATATGATTTTTATTAGTCTGACTCATTAATAAGGGTTTCGCTTGATTCCCATGGGAATGAAGAACTCATTCCCTAGGGGGTGGAGGGGAATGGGTGATTCCCATTGAAGGGGTAATTTCATTCCCATTCCTTTCTTAATTTAGTTCAATCAAACACTAATAATGACAATGCTTCATTTTCATTCTCCTTTAATTTTTAATCATGCCAAACGACCCCTAGTTAAAAAAGATAATTTAATCCCGCAACTACGACCCACTTTTTGTCCCTTTCTTTTATGATTTTTTCAGTCCTTAATAATAAGCCTTATGTTTGAATTTGTAAAATATAGTAGAGAGAGATAGCTATATATATATAGTTCCCAGAATCAGAAGAAATTTAAGTATAGTGGGTCTCCATGGCATCTCGGAGGATATCTTCTTTAATCTCTGGCTCTATTTCTGCTTCCGCTTCTCTAGGTGACCCTTTTTATGTTATTTTATTTTATTTTTTTTTGGTTTATATTACTTTTTTCTCATTAACAGTTACATTTCTTGATGATATATATATGCATGCAGGCATCAGCATGTGTTTGTTTGTTTTTCCTCTAAATAATATAGAACTTGTTTTTACTTGACTGTTTATTTGTTTACTTGTTTACTTTCTCAGTGTTTATTGACACAGAAAGTTTGTCTTCATAACTTTATAGTATACACTAACTTTTAAAAAAAAAAAATAAAATTGTTTTATAAGAAAGAGTTTGTTTGGTGATATTGGTACCCTTTAGTTAGTAGACATGAAAGATAAAGAATAAGTGTAATATAATTGTGTTTGGAGAATTTTGAGGTTAATTATCTTCCACAGCTCTATTTCCACAAACATTGGAACCCTGCAACAATAAGTATCTAATCTTTACTTTTATATGATCGTGACAGAATATCAATGAAATATTTTTGTCAATCAATAGAGGCCCTTTTCATGTTTTTTTTTTTATGTGTATGTGAAATTCATCTCCTTTTATAAGGTCATTAACTTTATCCGTCAGATCTTCAACTGGTGAACAGAACACTGACTAAAAGAGTTGGGATTATTAGTGCTTGATGCAATCTTGATTTCTCATTTTTGCCTACCTTTCTTTTGGTAAGTTTAACTTTTTTTATTTTTTTATGTCTTCTGTTGAACCTCAGGAAGAAATCGTAGCGGTGGACAAAGCATCAGCAGGTTTAGTACTGCTGCAGTAGCTGAGGAATTATTCAGTCCTTCTGTTCAAATAAGCTACACTCAACATCTAATCAATGGCCAATTTGTTGATGCAGCATCTGGTAATCTTTGGTTCACTGAAACAACAACATTAGTAGTCCTTATTTCTTCAGTTGCTAATGATTAATTAATGTTTGCATCAATTGTTTGCAGGGAAAACATTTCCAGCATACGACCCTCGTACTGGAGAAGTAATTGCCCATGTAGCTGAAGGTGATGCTGAAGATATTAACCGGGCAGTAGCTGCTGCACGCAAAGCGTTTGATGAGGGACCATGGCCAAAGATGACTGCTTATGTAACAAGCTTTGCTTTTTTTTAGTTGCACTGGCAGTGATTTCTTGCCTTTTAATTTGTTCAGGGTTTTCTTTTGTCCCCAGGAAAGGTCTCGGATACTCTTGCGTTTTGCTGATTTGGTTGAGAAGCACAACGATGAGCTTGCCACCTTAGAGACGTGGAATAATGGGAAGCCTTATGAGCAATCTGCTAAATCTGAAATGCCAATGTTGGCACGTCTGAATCACTACTATGCTGGTAATCAAGATTACCAGTAGCAACCGCATTTGTTATTGTGTATTTGTGGGTTCTAAAGATTTTCATCATATATTTTATGTATACAGGTTGGGCAGATAAGATACATGGACTAACAGTTCCAGCAGATAGTAATCATCATATTCAAATACTGCATGAACCCATTGGAGTTGCAGGGCAGATAATTCCTTGGAACTTCCCTCTTCTCATGTTCGCTTGGAAAGTTGGTCCTGCATTAGCTTGTGGTAATACTATTGTTCTTAAGACAGCAGAGCAAACACCTTTGACTGCTCTTTATGCAGCGAAGCTACTCCATGAGGTAGGATTTGAACATTACACAGAGACAAAAATATAGACCATCTCAATACTATGCAATTATTTATTCATATACATTGAAAATAATGTTGACGATATTTTGATATGCTTTGATGGATCCTTTACTCCATCCAATCTGCATCATTTGTCACAGGCAGGTCTTCCTCCTGGTGTTCTGAATGTAGTTTCAGGCTATGGCCCAACTGCTGGGGCACCCCTTGCTAGCCACATGGATGTAGACAAGGTACTCTGTGAGCCTTTTGTCCGGCACAGACATTTCTCGGGTTCTAATTGCAAATAGTAGGACTAAATTGAGTTTTTTATTAATGAAAACATCTTTTGGCAAGCTGGCTAACTGTAGTTTGTGTGCAGCTTGCTTTTACAGGATCAACTGAAACTGGTAAGATTGTGCTCGAATTGGCTGCAAAAAGTAATCTTAAGCCAGTTACATTAGAACTTGGAGGGAAGTCACCTTTGATAATTTTCGATGATGCTGAAATTGATAAGGCTGTGGAGGTTGCACACTTCGCATTGTTCTTTAATCAGGTCTGCCAGCAAAATTTACCTATTAAAAAAAATGGATATAGTGGCTTGGAAAACATTAGTTAGATGTATGAGCTTGTTATCTACAGGGTCAATGCTGCTGTGCTGGGTCAAGAACATATGTACACGAGCGTGTGTATGATGAGTTTGTAGAGAAAGCAAAGGCTCGTGCAGTGAAACGTGTTGTTGGTGATCCTTTCAAGAAGGGAGTCGAACAAGGTCCTCAGGTATTTCGAATCTTCAGATTATAAATATAGCACATCTGAATGATAAATTGATAATTATGCATATATTGATTGCTTGAAGGTTGTTAGTAACGCGGTTTAATGAATTCTGTAAACATTCCAGATCGACTCGGAGCAATTTCAGAAGGTCCTAAGGTACATAAAATCTGGTGTTGAAAACAATGCGACACTGGAATGTGGAGGTGAAAGGTTTGGCTCCAGGGGCTACTTTATCCAACCCACTGTTTTCTCAAATGTCCAGGTCCTAGTCTTCTCAATGTCTATCATTACTCCGGTTTACATGTATAGAACTATATTAACATGATTTCAAAACAGGACAATATGCTAATAGCACAGGACGAGATCTTTGGCCCAGTGCAATCTATCTTGAAGTTCAAGTAAGTTGGAAACATGGGAAATTATTATGTGAACTCAGCTCTAAGATTATGGACTTTCCATCAAATGTGTGACATGTGCTCCATCCAATTATTGAATAAATTGTGCTATGTCACACATTCACATTCAGAAGGAGAGTGTACAATTTTACGCGTTGAACTGAGTTGACCTAATAATTTCTTTGAAAACTCATATACCATTTTAATTAATGCACCGAAACAGAGTCATTTTTACTTGAACTTTGAAATTGATCGAGCAAATAAATATATCCTCTGAGCAGGGAAATTGATGAAGTAATAAAAAGAGCAAATACTACGAGATATGGTCTAGCTGCAGGAGTTTTCACCAAGAACATCGACACTGCCAACACAGTATCAAGAGCATTGAAAGCTGGAACAGTGTGGGTTAACTGCTTCGATGTCTT
>CANYLF013061044.1:0-10008 GCA_948193215.1 Bocquillonia castaneifolia
AATCACAACAAAAAAAAATTATTTTTTATATTTACTATTTCTATTTTGTTACCTTTATATTATTTTTTATAAATTAATATTTTAATAATTCCTAACCTGAAATACATAAATGAATTAAATAAAGTAAAAAAAGGATAAATAACAAATAAATTATTTTATTCATTTCTGCAAATACTTTTTTTAACAAAAATTAAAAATACAACAAATTACACAAAATTACATACATAAAAAATTGCAAAAAATACATAACTAAAAGAAATTACAAAAAAAATAAAAATACGTGTATTAAAATGGAACCTGATGGCCGAAGTCCTTCGACGGCGTCAGTGCCGTTCCTATCAACTGCAAACGAAGGAGAAGGATGAAAATAAAAAATTAAAACCCTATCCCCCCGCCACTACAAGAAAATTGCGGATTAGAAACGGATTATATCCGTTTCTAAATTAGAAACGGATTTGAAAAATTAGAAACAAATTTAAGAAGGAGACTGATTTTTTCCGATTTTAGAAACAGATTTTGTGTCCGTTTCTAATATTTGGCAGGAATTCCCACCAAAAATTTAGAAACAGATTTTATACATTTAGAAACGGATTTTTGCGTTACTAATTAGAAACGGATAACAAAATTTTTTTCTAAATTTTAGGGGGAAATCTGGAATTCTGGTTTAAATTTAGAAACGGATTTCATTCAAATTAGAAACAGATATTTCTGTTTCTAATTTTAGAAACGAATTTTATTAAAATTAGATACGGATATTTCCATTTCTAATTTTAGAAAGGGATTTTATTAAAATTAGAAACGGAAATGTCTGTTTCTAAATAATAAGATTAAATTCAAGAAAATCCCTTCTTCCCCAACAGATCATTGACCAAACCCTAGGAAATAAAGAAAAAAAATTTCAGAGAACAGCGGCAGCTCTCCCTCCTCTCCCTCATTCATCTCTGCCTTTTGCGTCGATGAGGACAGCAGCTCCATTAACCGATATCTGCCACCGACGAGGGCAGCAGCTCCATCCCCATCCATCACCGTCAACAGAACCTATTTTTAGGTCTAACTCATTTAAATGCTTTCAACGTTTAAAAATGAGGTTTGGATCGGGACTAGGTTCCAAATACTTTGAGATTTTGGAAAAGGTTGACCTTACTCGTTTTAAATACTTTCAGAGTTAAAAACAAATACTCCCTCTGTGCTAAAAAGATGGGCACTTTTAGCTCAACACAAATATTAAGAAAGTTAGTAAAACTCGGTAGAATGCATTAATTCAAAAGGAAAAAGTCACAATTACCCTTATTAAATCAATTAATTCATTAGAAATAACATTGAAATTTACTCCCAACACTATAATTAATAGGGGTACATGTGACATTTAACCATTTGGAGCATTAAATTACTACCCATAATTTGGGACAAACAAATCTCCAAAACTGCCCATTTTTTGGGACGGAGGGAGTACTTGTTTTAAATACTTTCAGAGTTTAAAACAAGGCTTGTTGGAGTCAAATACTTTCAGAGTTTGAAACTATTTTTTGGTCTCAGAAAGTGTCTGGGATTTTCTAGGAATTTTCCAGAACTTTTTGAGGTTTTTTGTAATTTTCCTCTGTCATTCTGACTGTAGTTATCTGTAATTTCTGATAATATTCAAAAATTTTCCCTCAATTGGACTTAAATTGGCCTACCTTGGCCTCAATTTTTATTTTGAACCTATTTGTAACAAAACTTCAGTCCTTATTTGTAAGAAAACTTCAGGGACCAACATGGTAATTTACCAAATAGGCATATAAGTGGCGAGCAGCTCTATTTTTGGCACTATTCCAAATTGATTTTTACCCAAACTTCATTTTGCTCTCATTTCTTCATTTCTTAACCCAATCACTTCAAACGAAAGATAAAATGGCGGATGATCCGACATTAGAACCTACATGGGAGCCGATCAGCCTTTTTTGGGTTCGAGAGGAGTTATAAAAAGCTGATTCGGGTGAAATCCAAAGTGAAGGAAGAGTTTCTCCACTTTCCAACACTCGATTCCATCTTTGCAGCGCACTCGAGGACCGAGTAAGCATCCACACACTTCAATCTTGTCGTTTATTGACTTGGCAATGTGTATTTTGTTGAAAATCTGTGAAATAAACCTGAATTGGCAACCAAAACCATTGCCCAGGGCTCAACGCCACTGCTGGGAGTGGCATTGCTACCAACGCCGCCGTGGAACCGGCAATGTGGCAACACCACTGCTAGGACTAGCGTTGAGCCCAGTTCCGGTCCCAGCAGTGATTTTGAACTCCGTACAGTGTTCTAATGCATGTTTGGATGATTTAACACATAAAAATAAACTGATATGTATATTTCATGATTGATTTATACATGATTTGCACATTTAATGAATGATTTATAATGATATGAATGATTTAGGACAATATGTGCATTAATGAATGACTTATGCTTTTCATAAATGATTTATCCGTGATTTGCATATTAAATGAATGATTTATGTATGATTAGATGCTCTGTTGGCTACTAAAGTTAGAGATAGAGAATGCATGCAAGAAATTAGATGACTAAGTTAGGAAACATACCTGTTATTACATTGTAGGGTGATGAGACTACATTTACCTATAATGGAAATTTCTCCAAAGTTCGAACAGTTTGGAGAGGATTACCTCTAGGTATGCAGGCATTAGTGCTACAGGCTGGGTTTGGCCCTTTGCTTTCCACATTTCCTGAGAATGTGGATGAACATATGAGCTCTCACTGTGACCGTCATTCCATGCAGGCATTGATGGAGTGATGGTTAGCCACTATCCTCACCTTCCAGTTGCCATGTGGGGAGTACACGCTATCTCTAGCTTCTTTTTTTGCTATTACTGGACTAGCATTGTACTGGTGAGAGTATATTTTGGGATGGTGGGATATACTCTGTCCATCATGACATGCAGAATGACTACATTCTGCTGATGCTAGGCATGGTTCCAGGGCAGAAGAGCCTTAAGAAGCTCTATGTTGATGCACTAGCGAGACATCTTCTGAGCTAGTAGCTAGAGTTTGATTGGCGATTTAATCAAATGGCTTGTGTTTTCATCCTTTACTTGCTGGGTAGCACTATCTTCTGCGACACTAATTCTACAATCGGCTTGTATTTCAATCCTATTCTCAGGGACTTTGATCAGATGAACATGTATGATTGGGGCTCTCCTGCTTTAGCCTATCTACATCTTTGCATGGATAGGATTTCTCATGGTGCTGCGAAGTTCTGCGACTTCTAGCACACCACTCATGTGAGTTGCTTCGACTTTTGCTTTATTCTCTTTTATTTTACTTGCCATGTGTTTTACTTGCCATGTGCTACTCTAACACTTCATTTTTAGGTCTGGACTATTGAGTTGGGCTTGATTTACCTATTCTTTCCTCTTCAGCCTCGCTATGTATTCCTTGTCCTCAGACGTTGGGGCTTGCAGCGATTATGTATCCATCCGGCTGATGTTGATGCTCATCGCGTGTACCTTAATTCTTTTACTGTTTCTAAGGAAAAAATAAACTTTGTTAGCTTAAAACAATTGACATGAGTTTGAAATACTTACCTTATTTCCTTCTGTTTCAGCTTGACTGACAGTGGTTAGGTCACTTATTTTGCATGAGCCGCCCTCACGGGTTTTCAACTCATCGGGATTATTATTTTATACATTTTTTTTCTAAAGGTAGTATTCTTTTAAGACGATCCAAGTTGATGGGTTTCTTGAACTCGTTCCCTTCCAGATCTGAGATCTTCACAACTCCTTTAGACATGATCTTCTTAACCAGATATGGGCCTTCCCAGTTTGGCTTGAATTTCCCTCTAGGATCAAATGGAATGGATTTGGTTTGCTTCAACACCCAATCACCTTCCTTGATTGGTCTGATCTTGACTCCTTTGTTGAAAGCCCTTGCTATTCTCTATTGATACACCTGAGTGTGGTATAGAGCTTTCTTTCTCCTTTCTTCTAAAGACAACAGTTACTTGTACCTTGCTTCATCCCATTCTGCTTTAGGAATCTAAGCTTCTAGTGCTATCCTGAGTGACTGGATTTGGAACTCTATTGGCATCACTGCTTCTCCTCCAAATACCAAAGAATAAAGTGTTTCCTCTTTTGCACTTCACATGGTTGTGTTGTAGCCCATTAGTGCAAAGGGTAGTTTGTCTACCCAATCCTTGTAAGTCTTCACCATTTTAGCTAGGATCTTCTTGATTATCTTGTTAGCTGCTTCAACTACCCCGTTAGCTTGTGGTCTATGCGGTGATGACTTGTGATGTTCAATCCCTTCTCTTTCTAACAAATCTACAGTTTCCCCTTGGAATTGCACACCGTTGTCTGAGACGATGGGATGTGGCTTCCCAAATCTATTAATGAGCTTCTTATTGGTAAAATCGGCCATGCCCTTGGCTGTGACTATTGGCAGTGAGATCGCTTCCACATATCTTGAAAAGTATTTGATAGCTACAACAATGTATTTATAGCCATTGGAAGATATCGGCCTTATCTTTCCAATAATATCTATCCCCCAAGCTGAAAATAGCAAAGGAGAAGCTAAATTATGCAGCTCTGTTGGTGGCAAGTGAATTCGATTCCCATGCAACTGACATTCATCGCATTTTCTGACCATCTTCATGCAATATCTATCCATTTTGTCCCAATAATATCCTTTCCAGACTCATGTGGGGGCCACACACTCCTACATGAATCTCCTTCATGACTTCTTTTGCCTCATATTGGTCCAGACATCGAAGTACTATTCCATTCAAAGCTCATCTATAGAGTATACCCCCATGAAAAGTGTAGCTTCTCGAACTTACCCTCAAGGCATGCTTCTGCCTTCCATTTGCTCCTTCTGGGTATTCTTATTTTTCAAGGAATCTCAGAATTTCATAGAACCATGGCTTCTCCTTAGGTCCGTTCACAATCATTACTCGTTCACCTTGGTAGCAAGGAATTCTGGCTCTACACATCACTAGAGGTTTCATAGCTACATCTCTAGGATTTTCCTACATGGATGCCAATGTTACCAGTGTGTCTGCGATTTGATTTTCTTCCCTTGGTAAATGTGCAAAGGTACAATTAGAAATATTCAGTGTGAGCATCTGAATGTACTCTGCATAAGGTTTTATCTTCTCATCTTTGACTTCCCAATTTTTCAAGGCTTGATTGATGATGAGCATTGAATCTCCATAAATAGCAAGGTTCTTTGCTCCTACTGTAATGGCTGCTTCCAAGCCAAAGATGCATGCCTCGTATTCAGCCATGTTGTTAGTGACCTTGAAATCCAACTTCTTTGCCAAAGGTATGCTCTCCTCTTCAGCAGTAGATTGAAGGACTCGTATTGGAAATCAACTGTAAAACCTACTTCATACACTCTTTGCTTCTTCTTTCCCTTCATAGCATCCAACTAGAGCATATCCCCATCAATAGAAGGGGCAGAAGAAGGTGCACCTGCACCGGCACCAGCACCGACACCAGCACCAACACCAGCACCGACACTATGATCAGTTGTTGGCTAGGGAGAAGAAGAACCTCTAGCAGTAGAAGCAGCAGTGTCATGGGTCTAGATAGCAGGCTCCATCAATTCTTGAAATCCCGCCCATAAAACCAAAAAATAAAAAATCAGATAGCAAGATCATAATCTAAATGTTTTTAAGTTATAGAACTTACATTTGCCTCTAGCGAGCGTTGATCTATAAATTTTTGGCCATCGTGCTTTTTCGTGTGAGTATAAAGAAAGAGACAGGGTGCAGACGGCTTCTTGCCCTCCTTCTGAGTATGAAAAAGCAATTAAGTAGATGGTTAAATAAACATATCAGTGAATAAAGCAATTAATAAGTGAATTACATAAAATAAGTTAGAAAAAAATACCAAATATTGCTCGTTCTGTAACATAGAGCGTGACCTGCAGGTGTGGGTGGACATACCTATTCCTGGACTAGCCGACTCGTTGCATCTGTTCGCACTCCTCTATCGCACTTCGCCTTGTAGTCCGAGCCCTCCCACAGCTTCAGCCACTCTTTCCAGATGCCATCCGGGACACTCTTGTTCCTCTCCTTCTTTGTCGTCCACTTCTTCTTAATGTCGTACACCGTGTCGGCGTACTTGTTTGCTGCGTGCTTGATGAAAGCCCTCTTCAAAGCAGCCTTTGACTCTACCCACCTATAAAACTTCTCTAAAACAAAAAAAAAAAAGTTAGTTGGAGTTGGAAAGAGAAAAATAAATGATAAATAGATAATGGAGAATCGAACTAATATGACACAATAAAACTTATTGTAGACACCTAATTTTTTGATGCAAGAATAATGGCAGTGGATCGAAGCCCACATGATGATCAGAAAGTAACTCTGCTACTCAAGGTACACCTTTTGAATGCCGAAGAGTTCTAAAATGTGTTTTTAGAAAAGGTTTTGAAAGTTTTAAATTGGATTTGAAAGTTTTGATTGTTCTTAAAATGGTTTTGATTGATTTTAAAGTGGTTTTGAACTTAGAATGAATTTCTAGGCCAAATTCTGATGTTCTGGGCCTCGATTCAGAGTTTAGGCTTCAATTCAGAGTTTAGGCTTCGACTCAGTGAGGTTCGGGGCTTAAAAATAGGCCAAACTATCATAAAACGGGCCGAATAGGGCTGGAATTGGGCCTGCTCCTTATTTTAGAGGCGTGCGCCTCTAGGATAAGGAATGCGCCTCATCCAAGGCCCAAATGCCTATAGGATAAGGTGCACGAGCCTAGCTAGAAGTGCAAGGCTCTGGCTTGAGCAGTACTCCTCTTGCTCAGCCTAAAACACGAAGAACATACGCCTAAGTAAAGAATTTAGGCCCGAAACAAGCCCGGATCCTATTTTCTGAAGCCCAAACTCATTCCACTCGACTTGGAAGCCACTTAAGTTATTAATCAACAAATTTTACCTTCCATAAACACCAAAAATCAGCTTTAATTGAAAATTAGATTGGATTTTAGAGTTTTTGTAAAGTTTTGATTTGATTTTTAAAACATACGAAACTTGAATCTGATTTGATTTGTTTTGATTGCCAAGCATATCAATCAGATCTGATTTCATAAATTAAGGAAAGGAACATTCTCGAATCAAATCAATCAAATATTCTTCAGTCAAATCAATTCAATCATTTCGTAATCAAGCCTCACCTAACCACTATAAATAGGAGCTTCAATTCACTCTTTCAAACACACCAAATTCACAGAATTTAATCAATAACTACTAGAGAACACTTCTCTCTAGAGTTCTTGGGTTTTTTTAGGATCTTCAGAGTCTGCTCTCTAGCTAAGCTCTGAAGAATTTGGAGCTTTGATCTCCTAGGAACGCTGGAAATCCAATTCTAGTCGTTTTTCTAATATCAAACTCTCCTTCTTCTTGATTTCCTAATGATGTTCTAAGGCATTCTTCAACAGTATGGTGATCCTAAACCCCTAATCTGATGGATAAACGCCCAGAATCCATGCATACACAAAAATCATTAGCTTTTCTTAACCCTTTACTGTTTATTTGTTGTTTTGTTCTTATGTGTTCTTACTCTTGTTCTAATTATGTTCTTCATTGTTCTTATCATGTTCTTATTATTTTAACTTTACTAATTGCTTTCAATTTTTGTTTTGCAGGTTCGTGGCAATTGTACCAATAATTACACATTCAATAATAAGTGCAATATTAATAAACTTTACCAATAATTATTTGAATAAATTTAACATTTTTTATAGATAAATATAAAAATAGTATCATTTTGATATATCTTATATTTATATGATTTTTTTATTTTATTCACCAAAAAATAACAAAAAAAATAATTTGTCGGTAGAAATTTTTTTAAAAAAATTTAAATTTAAAATAGATTTATTATAACATATAGGCAAAAAAATCAAATGAAAATTCATTAAAATGAATTTTTTAAAAAAAACATTTAAAGATTTATACATAATTTGTTTTGTCTTTATTTGATACTAAAATCGTAATTTGTGGATTTAAATGGTTCAAAAATGTGAAATTATCTTTATTTTAACTCATGGTACAATTTCAGGGAGCTGGTTGATTCTTTCGTTGATTTATAATAGTGTTAAAATTCCCTTACAAATTCCAAAGACAGTTTGACATTCCCTTACAAATTCCAAAGACAGTTATCTATATTTGTGAACTCTTGCTTTTACCGTTGCACTAAAATTTATTTTACCAAACTCTACACACTACATTAACTGTCAATAACCGCACAATACAAATTGTAAGTATGTCTACTTTATAAAATAAACGCCTTATCTAAGTGTTTATTTGTAGCGCAATATATTTAATTATCAGTTGAGATATTTAATATCTGAGAAGGCAGATTTATTGCATCGAATATTTTAATCAATTAGTAAATAAATTCTATTATGTGGCAATGTTTAAATGGAGAGTTCGTAATCCAATCTAATAGTTTCTTGACTCAATACTAAACCAAATAAGATAAATATATAGGTAGACTCCCTATTGAATGGTTGATATGTATATTAATTCACTAGTTAGTTACTTCCTCCGGTCATTTTTATGTGTCGTCTTTACATAAAGCAGACAAATTAAAAATACCATTAATACTATGAAAAAGACTGTTATACCCTTATTAATTATATAAATAGCAGTTATGTGATTTTCTCTTTCATATTTATTGTAATGGTGAAAGTGGAAAAATTGGTTTAATATTGCATTGGACATACAAAATGACAAGTAAAAATGACTTTAGTATTTCATAAAAAGAGACAGGTAAAAATAACCGGAGGGAGTACTATTTGGTTAAAGTGTATTATATTCTCACCAATAAATTGGTGAATTGATAACCTTTTATCAGAAGTCTACAATTTTACCTAGTCTGAGTCTTATCTAAATATATATTTCAGCAGCAAAAAAAAGCGTTGATGAAAGGAAGGTAATTTAACCATAGAACTAGGGCTGTACATCGATTCGGTTTGAATCGAACCAATATTTTTTAAATCATGAAACCGAACCGAACTAAGATATATTTGATTAAGATCGAATTAATTCAATTCGGTTTTGATTAAAATGGGAGTTCGATTTGATTTGAAGTCTAAATTTTGGTTCGGTTCTCAATTCGGCTTTTTAGTAGAAATCCTAAACCGAACCAAACCGAATTTTAAAAAAATTTTAAAAATAAAAACCGAACTGAAATTAACCTGTTCGGTTCGGTTTTTTGTTCCGGTTCGGTTTTACACACCCCTACGTAGACCATCCCCTTAAAGTAAGAAAACCGAAAAAAGGCAAATTTAAACAACAAAAATAAGTATATGAAGTCAAATACCTCCATGTCATTGCTAGAATATCATACTTGCAGCCCTAATAATATAAATAATTAAGCACCGTCTCAATTCCTCGTCAACACAAGAACATCTGTTAGAAAAAAAAAAAAATTATTGAAATTTAGTACACAACAAAATGATGAATTCAAGTATGGAGGATAACCTTTTAAAATGGGCTTTAGTCTTGCCTTGTCTTTTCCTTGCCTACAAGTTTTGGTTACAAGCAAGAACACAAAAACACAACAAAATCCTTCCGCCACCAAGTCCTCCATCTCTTCCAATTATAGGCCATCTCCATCTTCTGAAGATCCCCCTTCATCGATCTTTACAGAGCCTATCAGAAAAATATGGTCCGATTATTTCTCTCCGGTTGGGTTTTCGCAAAATGATAATTGTATCTTCACCATCTGCAGTAGAAGAATGTTTAGCTAAAAAGGACATTATTTTTGCCAACCGCCCTGATTTCACCGTCTTCAAGTACATGTCCTGTAACTGCACCACCCTCGCATCGAGCTCGTATGGCGATCAGTGGCGCAACCTTCGCCGGATAAGCGCCATCGAAGTTTTCTCGTCGAGTCGCCTTAACATGTTTATCGACATTCGAAGAGACGAAATCAAGATGTTCCTTAGCAAACTCTATCGCGTTTCGATAGTTGATTTTGCTGAGGTTGAATTGAAACCATTTTTGATGGAGCTTTCGTTC
>CANYLF013061091.1:0-10620 GCA_948193215.1 Bocquillonia castaneifolia
ATCATAAGTAGGCTTGACAATTTTCTCATGCAAGGTTTATTTTATTAATATTAGCACAATAAGTGTACTTTAGCAAATTAAATTTGGTATTACTGCTATCTTACTTTCTTCTCTCATTATTTTTACCTTTATTTTTGCCTATACTGCCTCTTTCTAAGGTTTTTACTCTAGCAGGCTTGCCCTAATTTTTGCCTGGAATGCCTTTTTCATAAGGTTTTCACTCCAGTGAGCGCCTTAATTTTTGCATGAGCCGTCCAAATGGATTTTCAACTCATCGGGCTTCTATTATTTTTACACATTTTTCTAAAGGTAGTATTTCTTAAGATGATCCAGGTTTATGGATTTTCTGAACTTGTTCCCTTCCAGATCTGAAATCTTCACAGCTCCTTTAGGTAGAATCTTCTTGACCAGATATGGACCTTCCCAGTTTGGTTTGAACTTTCCTCTTGGATCAAACGGAATAGGCCTAGCTTGCTTCAGCACCTAATCTCCTTCTTTGATTGGCCTAACTCTGACTCCTTTATTGAATGCCCTGGCTATTCTCTGTTGATACACCTGAGTGTGGTATAGAGCCTTCTTCCATTTTTCCTCTAAAGACAACAGTTGTTTGTATCTTAATTCAGACCATTGTGCTTCTGGAATTTCTGCTTCTAGAGCCACTCTCAGTGATCTGACATGAGTCTCGATTGTCAACACAGCTTCGCCACCGAACACTAAATAATAGGGAGTTTCCCCTGTTGCACTCCTCATGGTCATGTTGTAGCCCATAAGAACAAAGGGCAATTTATCTGCCCAATCTTTGTAGGTCTTTACCATTTTAGCCAGAATGTTTTTAATAGTCTTGTTAGCTGCTTCCACTGCACCGTTAGTTTGAGGTCTATAAGGTGATGACTTGTGATGTTCAATCCCCTTTTCTTCTAGCAGATCTGTTGTTTCCCCTTGGAACTAAACTCCATTGTCTGAGACTATATGATGAGGTTGCCTAAATCTGTTGATGAGCTTTTTGTTGATGAATTCAGCCATATTCTTTGCAGTAACTATTGGTAGTAAGATTCCTTCCACATACCAGGAGAAATACTCAATAGCCATGACAATGTATTTATGGCCATTAGAAGCTATTGGTCTTATTTCTCCAATGATGTCTATCCCCTAAGCTGAGAAAGGCCAAGGAGATGTTAAGTTATGTAGTTCGGTAGGTGGCAGATGAATCTGATTCCTATGTAGTTGGCATTTGTGACACTTTCTGACCAGCTTCATGCAATCTTTATCCATAGAGTCCCACTAGTACCTTTGTCGGACTATCTTCTTTGCCAAAGTGTGCCCATTCATGTGAGGCCCACAGACCCTAGCATGGATCTCTCTCATGACTTCTTCTGCTTCATATTGGTCCAGACATTGAAGTAGTACTCCATTTGGGGCTCGTTTGTATAGCATTCCTTCATGGTAAGTATAATTCCTCGAGGTGACTCTTAGAGCATGTCTTTTCTTTCCCAAATCTCCTTTCGGGTATTCTCCCTTTTCCAGGAATCTCAGAACCTCGTAGAACCACGGCTTTTCCTTCGGCCCATATACAGTCATTACTCGTTCCCCTTGGTAACAAGGAATCCTTAATCTGCACATCACTAATGGCTTCATAGCTACATTTCCAGGATTATCCCACATAGATGATACAGTTGCAAGTGCATCAGCTATTTGATTCTCTTCCCTTAGTAGGCATGCAAATGTACAATTCACAATACTCAAGGTGAGCATATGAATGTACTCAGCATAAGGCTTTAGCTTCTCATCTTTGAGCTCCCAGTTCTCAGAGGCTTGATTGATTATGAGCATTGAGTCCCCATAGATGGTGAGATTCTTTGCTCCTGCTGCAATTGCTGCTTCTAAGCCGAGCACACATGCCTCATACTCTGCCATGTTATTAGTAACTTTGAAATCCAGCTTCTTGGCTAAAGGGATGTTCTCTTCTTCAGGTGTGATCAGGATTGCCCTCACTCCGGCTCCTTTCTGGTTGACTAGCCCGTCGAAGTAGAGCTTCCACCCGTTTGCTTCTATCAAATTTAAAGACTCATCAGGGAAATCATATTCCCATGTTTGCTGCCCTTCTATAGGATTAAGGGCTAGAAACTTTACTACAGCTCTCTCTTTGATGGTTTTCTTGGTTAAATATTGGATGTCAAACTCTGTCAGCAACACTAACCATTTAGCAAGCTTTCCCACTAGTACTGGAGCTTCATACAAATAGCATAGAGGGTCAACCTTTGCCATAGCTTGAACCCTATATGATTGGTAGTAGTGCCTCAGCTTCCTTGTTGTCCATATCAACGCCAAGCAGGTTTTCTGAACAATATCATATTTTGCTTCGTATGATAACAGCTTCCTACTAAGATAGTAGATAGCGTGCTCAACTCTATCTTTATCCTCTTGTGCAATCATGGCTCCTATAGCATCATCTTTCAAGGCCAAGTACAATATTAATGGCTTTTCTGCTCTTGGTGGTTACAAAACAGGTGGGCTCATCAAGTATTGTTTGATCTTATCAAACGCTATTTGACATTGTTCATCCCATTCTATTTTCTACCCCCTTTTGAGAAGCTTGAAGATGGGTTCACAGATTGTAGTTAATCTGAAGATGAACCTGCTAATGTACTGGAATTTCCCCAGAAAACCTCTGACTTCTTTCTCGATCTTGGGTACTGGCATGTCTTGAATGGCTTTCACCTTGTCTGGATCCACCTCAATTCCTCTCTAGCTTACGAAATGTCCAAGGAGCTTTCAAGAAGTTACTCCAGAGATGCATTTCTTTGGATTGAGCCTCAAATTAACCCTTGCCAAGAATCGATCCAATGCTTCAAAGTGTCCTTCCCTGGTTGACTACTTGACCATCATGTCGTCTACGTAGACCTCCATTTCTTTGTGCATCATGTCATCGAACAGAGTTGTGGCCACCCTTTGGTAGGTTGCCCCCGCATTCTTCAATCCGAATAGCATGACTTTATAGCAATAGATACCACATTCCATGATGAAGGCTGTCTTGATCTTATCTACAAGTGCCATCATGACTTGATTATAGCCAGCAAACCCATCAGTGAAGGAATAAATGACGCTTGATGCAGCACTATCAACCAGAACATCAATATGAGGTAGTGGGAAGTCATCCTTCATCGATGCTTGGTTCAGATCTCTGTAGTCTACACACATTCTCACCCTTCCATCCTTCTTGGGCACCTGGACTATGTTGGCCAACCATTCTGGGTAGTTGACAACTTCTAAAAACCTGGCTTTGAGTTGCTTCTCAACTTGTTCCTTGATGAGTTTCACCCATTCTGGTCTAAGTCTTTGCAAACTCTGCTTAACTGGCTTCTTGTTTGGATCTATAGGGATGCGATGTTCTGTGATGTTTCTATCGATACCTGACATGTCATCATATGTCCATGCAAATACTCCTTTTTTTTATTTAATATTTTTTCAAAATTTTCTCTCATTAGTAGTAATATCAAATGCAAGTGCTATTTCCTTTGGATTATCTTTTGTGCCAAGACTAATAGAATGAGTTTGCACAAAATTAATGTTAAAAATGCTTATGGTATGATCTATGTAATGCATTGTGCCATCAGGTAAAACATCACAGAAGTAAGCAAAATCAGCATTCATATCTTTGACCTTAGAAAAGAAAACAGAATCATCCTTAAATAAGCCGGGCGTTATTACATCAAGATCAGATTCTTCATAAAATAGACTAATCAATGAAATTTCTATAAACTCATCTAACTAAGACATTACAGTTGCAACTGGATCAACTTCCTCTATCAGCTCTTTAATCTTGATTTTGTGGACTCCCTCTATCAGCAGTTTCTCCACAGCTTGGGTATCTAGGAGCTCCCTGAAAATCTTGAAACCTGACACTTGGATCTTGCCTATATCTACCAGTTCAGCCTTCCCTGGGTAAAGGATCCCACTTTCTGGAACAAAGAAATCTGCAAGGGCCTTTCCTATCTTGATCTTCTTATTACCATCATAGCCTAAACCTTCTTTAATTGTCTGGGTTTTAAAGTCTGACAGTTAAGTGACTCCTTGTTGGTTCTTCCCCAGCCCTAATGCAAGCATATATTCCATATCTTCATCATCCGGTTGATAGGAGGATTACCTGGCCCATCGAAGATACCCATGATCTAAAAGCTCATAGGGGAAATAACCCCCTGAGGCGTGGCTCACAGCATAGCAACTGAGGCAATTGGCTTAGCTGAGATGGTCAGAATTTCATCTTGATAGGGGAATTTGATCTTCTGATGGACTGTGAAAGCACTCCACCTAGAGCATGAAACCAGGGTCGTCCCAAGAGCACAGCAAAAGTCATAGGAATATCAAGGGCAGTGAAGTCCACCTCTGAAACAATTGGCCCAGTCTTGACCTTTGTAGTGAATGTCCCTTCAACTGCACGTTTGGAATCATCATAAGCTCGAATGACTAAATCGGATGGCTTTAAGTCTTCTTTAGCTGTCCCCATTTTTGAAAGAATCTTAAATGGGCATACATTAATGGGTGAACCATCATCTATCATTACACATGAAGTTTGCTTGCCATTTACTTTAGCAGCAATGAACAATGACTTATTGTGGTCTCTCCCTTATAATGGCAAATCTTCATCAAAGAAGGTGATCTCCCCTTTCTTCTTTTCGGTCATCAGCCTAACCACTTCTTCAGGTGTTGTGGATTCCAGAGCTGGGATCTGAGTCAAGGCCTTGACAAAGGCTCGCCTATGAGACTCGGATGAAACAAGTAAGTCCCATATGTTTGCGTTAGTCTTAGTCTTTTTAAGTTGCTCAGTTACAATGTCAGCAGCAGCAGCTTCCTTCACTATCTCTTCTTCGGGTGACTTGCTTGATTCGCCCAAGTTTTTCCTTTGAAAATCTCTCCCACTTCGAGTAACCAAAGCAGGTGTAGCATTATTAATCCTTATTACGTTGTCAATCACTAACTCATCTTCATCAGAGCTATACCATGCGTCAAATTTGAAGCAATCCCTGATCTTGCCATCCTTCCTACTCTGGATTACATAGGAATCAATCTCTTCTTTTGGAAATGATAGCTTTCCACCTATTTTATCGCATAAAGCCCGAATATCTTTCTCACTGGAAGTTGAGGGATCTTCCCTGTCGAAGAATTGCTGCCATGCTTCAGCCCTGTCCCAATCCTTCACATTTTCGCTCCATCCCTTGGACCATGGAGTGTTTTTGTCATAAGCATCAAATTCAGGTCCCCATGTAAGCTCAATATCTTCTAGAGAGGTAGCATGCGATGGGTGCTTTGGATATAGAGCTTTAAAGTCAAACTTGCCAGAGGGCTGGCCTAGGAGATCTTCTACATATTCTTGTTCATCATCAAGCTCCTCCTTGGTCTTCAAGAGGGAATTCCAAGCTTCCTCGGGAACTCCCTTTTCTAACTCAGGATCCTCTTCCACATTAACCCATGCTTCATTTAAGTCTTCAAAGGAGGCCCATACATCTTCTTCAGCCAATCCAGTCTCAATGCAGCTAACTCTAGTTAGTACATTATTGTAGCTTGGTAATGAGTTGTTTTTTGTGCTAGGGCTTCTCGAATTAGGGTCCAAGACTTTCCCTTCATCAATTAGGTCTTGGATGGAGTGTTTAAGCTTAATTCAATTATTGGTGCAATAGCCTTGTACTTAGTGGAAACGGCAAAAGGCATTTGGGTTGTATTGTGGTGAGTTTGTGTTTGGTGGGTTTTTTGTTGGTTCAGGTTTCAAAAGGCCTTCCTTTTCTAGCCTTTCAAAGACTTTTGAGAGTGGCTTGTTGAAGTTTGAGAAACGGCGAGTGGTTTTGACTACATTGACTTCCACCATCTTAGTGGATTGATTGTGAGTACGACTTGAACTGGCCTTGTATGTCTTCTTCTTCTTAAACTCTATCTCCTCAACTTGGAGGCCATCATTATAGAGCTCAACAAAGTTTCTTGGATTTGTAAGCTGAAGCTTCTCTACCCAACTAGTATGCACATTTCTTGCAATCATCCTGACTTTATCCCGCTCTAAGGGCTTATTAGGCATCAAGGCAGCCTTGTTCTTCCATCTAATTAAGAACTCAGAGAATGTCTCACCATCCTTTCATTTTGTCATCTCCAAATCTCTCAAGGAGACTTCTAGGGTAGCATTATAGGAGAACTGGCCCCTAAAAGCCTCGTTAAGAGCCTTTCAGTCAGATTTGGTGGCCACCGGTTGAGCATGGTACCAATCAGATGCTACTCCTTCCAAAGTCAAAGGAAACAAACCCAACTTTTGCTCCCAATTCAAAGTAGTTGCAGACATGATGCTTATGTATTACTTAAGATGCAATTTCGGATCCCCAGCTCCATTGAACTTCAGCACATCGGGCATCCTGAATTTAGGTGGCAGTCCAGTTATCCTATACAAGCCTAAGTTATCAAAATCAAAGTCTTGGTCTTTGCTCTGGACCATCTCTTGGAGCTTCTCCATCTTTTTAGTCAAAGCATTCAAGGCTTCTTGGTCAGGGTGTCTTTCCTCATCACTGCTTTCATATTCATCTTTCTTGCGTTCATCCCATTCCTCTAAGGCTTTCTTGATGGTTTTGTCCATCATCTCTTGCAAGGCTTTCAAGACATCTTCACTCAACCTGGCCATGGCACTTGGGGAAGTTGGTGCTTCTAAAGTTGGTGGTGGTGCGTTTCGAACTAGGCGTCTGGCTTATCTTGCCCAAGACTTTTTGAAGGACTCTATGTTGCTGCAAAACAAAGGGGTTAGGATGCTATGCTTATGTATACATGAATGCATGGTGCAACCAACACAAGTAACAAACGTTAGTCAATCACACTTACTACCAAGTGGTAGACCTTCCAACCTTATGTCTCCTACACACGTGTTCGTTTGGCAAGTCAAGATTACTAGGAATGGGTTTGGGCCCTTGCATCAACAGGGGATGCTATTACCGACGTGAAATGCTCGTTTGCATAGCAACAAGTTCTCAATATCCAAACCAAACAATAAGTTATCATTATGTCCCTATCCCATGTCTTTGCTCTTGACAAGTCCTTGATGTTTCCCATATTCTAGGGTCATTTTAGCATCAATCAGGTACAATTAGATCGATGCACCAACATTCCATAAACACAGGTAGTAGTCAAAAGTCATTCTTCTCAAACCCTTAATTGATCCCATGCTGTAGGGCCGTGTTAGTCAGGTATAAATAGACTAACACCGTCAGCCCCATAGGTAGTAATTAGAAGTTTGATTTAAGGGCAATAACACTAGACCAGGTCAATACAATGGCTTCATGGCATCACATAACACATCAAACATTTGGTAAGTTCTAGTGGAAGTTGCTAAGGTCACTACATGGCTTCAGTCGGTTCAGCCTAAAAGAGGTTCCTATAGAAGGTGAACTCCCATTAACCATCTCCCTCTTTCAAAAAAGGTTCAAGCGATGGTAGGACATTTAGCTCAGAATTTCCCATTAACTATCACTCATTAACCATAGCTATGATGGTAAGCAACAGTAGGACAATTCCAATAATGAGTGGTAGTCATTAATTTTGCCACCCAAGAAGTGCGCATTGAAAATCAGGGGCAGCTTGACCAATGGTACCCACGAGGTAGGGTGTTTCAATGCTAGTGTGCAATGCAAGGAAATTAGAGTTTGGAATAATAATGAGAAGTGGCTATAATCACATGAATCAATAGTCTGTCGTCCCCAGTGGAGTCGCCAAACTATAGGCAAAGAGGGGTTTCCTCAGTAGTCCCAGCCTGATTGACGACTGTGGCACCGCGCGTTTAGCATAAGGAAGCTAATGGTGAGTCGCCACTCGAACCGGCATCAGGAATATCTTACATGGTGTACGTCTCGATTCCCTTAAGAATGCAAAGGCACATTGACCTCAGAGATTCTATGATCAGACTACTGCATTCTTAGGGCATGATTCTTACTAGTCACTTCTAGAATTATTCTAACCTTCATTTCCTCTATGGCAATTATATTAAAGCAATAAAATAGAGAAAATCCTATTTTTTACATGCATTATACATTTATGAAAATTCAGTTTCTATTATTAACAAATAAGATTCATTTTAACAAAATTACCAAATATGATTAAAAATCAAATTACATGCAAAAAGTGACATAAAACACACATAGTAACAAATAACACAACCTAGGTTTCTAACTTGTTTTAACCTATTTTTATTACCAAATGAACATTTTAAACCATTTTTCATGCATTAAAACATACTACAATTACCCAAGAAGGTTTAAGAACTTACCTCGTCGCTTATTTCCAATCGAAACAGCATTTTTAAAGCCAAAAAGGACCCCAACGCCACTCCAATGCACCCAACGCCAGTAGAAGTGGCGTTGTAGGCTTGTCCACCCCACTTCAACTGGCATAACGCCAATTCATTCCAAACACAGATCCAAAGAAAAATGCAGGGAATCATGGAAAATGCAACAAAATGCAATATACAGACGATTTGAATGCCAAAATCAAATGTTCTAAGCCTAAAAACATTCATATTAATCCCAGAACATGTTAGCATGCATCAAAACACATTTTAACACATATTTATACTCAAAGATGCAATTTTTATGCATTAAAATCACATAAATAACCATAGAAAATTCATATTAACACGAAACCAATTCAAATCTTACCCAGAACATTCTTGGTACTGCAAAAGCATATTAGTAACATAAAATGCATATAAAAAAACATATTAACATCATTTTACATCATTTAAACATTTAAATCATGCCATAAAACACACAAACAATTATTTAAAATCTCAAAAACATGTTATTCACAATCAATCATGCCATGAATGATCAAAACAGAATATAGAACACATAAAACTTACCTTTAACTCTTCTGGAATTGGCTTGAGTACCCTCAGGGAGCTTCAAATGATGTAGAACAAGGCTTCGTTGTTGCTAATCACCAAGAAAAATGGATTGGCAGGCTGTCTTCCTCTCAAGAACACCCAAAAATCCAACGCAAAGGAAAACCTAAGCTTTCTAAGTCCAAAACCTTTGTTTAGTGAATTGATTTTAGCTTCAAACCAAGTTCAGAATGAATTCCTATTAGAAAGATGAATTTCCAGCCATTCTGACCCCCCTTCTCAAGGAGAAGCCATTGTCTTTTATAGGCAGAAAATGATAAGAAGATGAGCCTCATCTCATGGATTCTTATCGCCTATTAAATTCAAATTGGAGGTTACCCATTCTTGGGGATTATCCATTCGAATCGGACCCTATTCCTAGTCATTAAGAGAGTTAAACCCATTTAGCTCAGCTGTTGTAGATAGATTCTTCCATGAATAAGAGATAAAACTCATTTTATATAATGATAATTTGAAGAAAATCCATTAAAATCAAAGATAAATCAAGATATAATGATAGATAATGATAAATAAACAATACTCATCACTTTCTATCTTATCTTGGGCTTAAAAACTGATCTGGAATGAAGCTTAGCCTTATCCGATCATTTGGTATTTGAAAACAAATCAAAATCTACACTTTGGACAGCCTAAGGACGCCCACTCCACTTCAAGTGGCGTTGGAGGGTGTCAACGCCACTCCAAGTGGCGTTGGATGCCCTTGGAGGGTGTTTAACCCTTCCGAGGCCCGTTTGAGGCCCGAAACGTCAAAATCTGAAAGAATATATTAGAGACAAAAATGTGCAAAATAGCCCAATCTACTATATTTTTGATTTTTAGGCCATTTTAGACTCACACAAGAAGTTTATAGCCAAAACCGCCTGAATTTTGCACGATTAAGTTTAAAACAAGCTAGTTTTGACTCAAAACAGGTTTTTTAAGTTTCAAAAATATTTTCAAAAGCTAATTGGTGATTAGCAAGAAGCCAAAATCATCCGACGCTAATTAAAGCATGTGCTATCATCATTGGGCCTCCGAGCCGCATCCCCATTCCTGTATTCAAAAATTAGGTGTCTACATTAATGCTTATATTTTACTTTTCTTAATCATGACAATTCCTATCTGATATATCTTACACTGATAATCCCCTTTCATGCAATATCTCTTTTCAGACATATATTCATATTATAACTATTTGAGAAATATTTCAACTTCGATCATATACTATAATCTCCATATAATATTTGTCATGCAATCTTCTATACTTATTCAATTGAAATCTTGCATGTTCACTATTAACTCTACCTTATTACATCATTTTATTTACCTAACCGTGTACAATTAATCCAGCTTAACACTTACTATTTAACTTATTCTCCCATGAACAATATCAAAAACTCTACAAAATATCTTTTAAAATAATTAAGATTTTCAATAAAAATTAGTCACTAAAACTTAAATAATCATCATTACTTAATCGAAACCTCTAATAAAATAATAGTTCACTATATTCTATATAATAATTTTCTATACATGTTACAACATTATCTCCATTTCAAAATTTAAACTCCCACTATACAATTTATAATCAATTTAATAATAACCCTTAGACTTAATTGTCTACACTCAACTATTGATGTTTTCTTGAAATTTCTACCTCTCATCATATTTTTACTTTCGGTAAATCACAATCTTGAAAAATCAATATTCTTATCTTAGAC